>JANAVB010015600.1:20385985-20408485 GCA_029216955.1 Iris pallida
CTCACTGGTACTCCGTGTAAGCGAACTATCTGCTGCATGTATAACTCTGCCAACTTCTTGGTGGAAAGCCCCACCTTGAAGGGTATGAAGTGCGCACACTTCGTCAGCCTGTCCACGATGACCCAAATGGCATCTTTCCCTCCTTAGGAACGAGAAAGCCCTGGGACAAAGTCCATCGTAATGTGTTCCCACTTCTACTCGGGAATAGGTAACGGCTGCAATAGACCAGCAGGCCTCTGACGCTCCGCCTTGACCTGCTGGCAAACTAGGTATCTCAAAATAAAATGTGATACATCTCTCTTCATCCCGTGCCACCAAAGATATTTCTGCAAGTCACGGTACATCTTGTTAGCACCAGGGTGAATAGAATATCTCGATCGATGCGCCTTCTGCAAGACTGCCTCTATCAGCTCTCCCTTCAGCACGCACAATCGGCTGCCATGCCTCAAGGATCCATCCTCTGCTACGGTGAAGTCATCCAGCAATCCAGCTAAAGCCTGGGCTCGAAGTCTGCGAAGGCTCTCATCTGTAGACTGTGCCTCCCTGATCTGCTCTATCAAACCTGACTGAATGTCAAGCACCATCATCTGTATCACTGATCCTAGCCGAACTATCTCGATACCGAGCTTCTCCAGATCTTTCCACAAATGCCGATCTATCATCAGATACCATGCCATCGGATGCCTGTTCAGCGCATCCGCCACCACATTTGCCTTCCCGAGGTGATACTGTAAATCGATGTCGAAGTCCTTCATCAACTCCAACCATCGTCTTTGCCTCATGTTCAGCTCTTTCTGCGTGAACACATACTTCAAGCTCTTGTGGTCAGTAAAGATTTCCACACGCTCTCCGTATAAGTAATATTTCCATAACTTGAGTGCAAAGATCACCGCAGCTAACTCTAGGTCATGGGTAGGATAGCTCCGCTCATGAGTCCGTAATTGCCTAGATGCATAAGCAATCACTTTTCCATGCTGCTGTAGGACACATCCTAGCCCCTTTCCCGAAGCATCGCTGTATATGGTGAAACCTCCAGATCCTGAAGGTAATGTCAGAACTGGAGCGGTCGTCAGCCTCCTCTTCAGCTCCTCAAACGCTGTCTAGCAGTCCCCTGACCAGATGTACTCTGCGTCCTTCTGCGTCAGCTTCATCATGGGTTCAGCTATCCTAGCAAAGTCCTGGACGAACTTCCTATAATAGTCGGCTAAACCCAGAAAGCTCCTGATCTCTGAAACTGACGTCGGAGCATTCCATGTCTCAATGGCAGCAATCTTCCTGGGATCCACCGAGATCTCCTCTCCAGTAACTATAAGACCGAGAAACTCCACTCGGTCTAAAAAGAACTCGCACTTCGACAATTTGGCAAACAACCTCTCCTGCCTCAGAATCCCTAAAACTGTCCGCAAGTGCTCTGCGTGCTCCTCCGGCGTCTTCGAGTATATTACGATGTCGTCGATAAATACTACGACAAACTTATCCAGATACTGGTGAAATGTTTTATTCATCAAATTCATAAAGACAGCTGGCGTATTTATGAGACCAAATGGCATCACCAGAAACTCGTACTGCCCGTACTTCGTGTTGAACGCGTCTTTTGGATGTCTGCAGCCTTGACTTTCACCTGGTGGTACCCGGATCTCAAATCTATCCTGGAAAACACTTTTGCACCACTTAACTGGTCGAACAAATCATTTATCCTGGGCAGAGGATATTTGTTCTTAATGGTGATGGTATTCAACGCCCGGTAGTCAATGCACAACTGAACTGTACCATCCTTCTTAGGTACAAAGAGCACTGGTGCTCCCTATGGAGAAGCACTAGATCGAATGAAACCCTTTTTCAACAGGTCATCAATCTGCTCCTTCATCTCTATGGCCTCCTTGGGGTTCACTCTATAGCAAGCCCGGGATACTGGTGATGAACCCGGTACTAAATCTATAGTGAACTCCACATCTCTGTCAGGCAGAAGTCCTGGAAGATCCTCTGGGAATACGTCTATAAACTCCCTAATGATAGGGTATGGCGGTGCTAACTTCCCAACTGTCGCACAACAGTTCGGCTCTAGGCTGATCTCCGGCCCTGTCCTCCTGACACTGAATGGTGCCGTACCTGGGGGACTGAACAGAATACTACCCTCATGACAGTCTATAGCTGCATGGGCATAGCTAAGCCAGTCCATCCCCAATATGATATCATACCCGGGGAGTGGCATCACAAAGAATCGTCCCCTAAACTCTCTCCCGGCTATAGTAATAGAGCATCTATAGATAGCTCTAATGGGCACTGGTCCGCCTTCCATCATTACTCTACTAATCTCCTCAGTAGGTGTAGCTACTAAGTGGTATTTATGCAAAAACTCTAATGACAGGAAGCTATGAGATGCACCGGAATCAAACAAACATAGAGCTAGAAAAGTATGTAAATAAACATGACCTGTGATGACGTCAGCCAAATAATTGGGCTCCGAATCCTGCTCCGGCTCCGGCTCAAGAGCCAGACTATAAGTCTTCCCTTGGGGTCCCTTCTACTGCTGCAGATGTTGCCCAAACCTCTGCTGCTGAGTCGGGAGCGGCCCTCTAGATATCTTGGCTACTGGGCAGTCCCGAAGCTGATGGGTGGCAGACCCACAAGCTAAACACTGCCCCAACCTCTTCCTACAGATGGCAGCGTCGTGGCCTACCCTCTTACAGAATACACACAAAGCTCCCTTCTGCTACTGTCGGGGTCCCGGGGCTCTAACTGGCGGGGTCGGGTGATGTGATGCCGGAGGACGATATGTCTGCTGGTGCAGCGTCGGTTCTCTCTGCTGGAAAGCCTGGCGCTTGGACTGTCCCTCGAGGTGTACAGAAGCCGGCCTCTTGCAAGACAGAAGACGCTCCTCTTTGCTCCGGGCCAACTCCAGGCTCTGGTAGTAGTCAGTCGTACCGTTCGCCACTATAAGAATGCCAATGTCTGGAAATAGACCACGGCAAAACCTACGCGTCATCTCCTTAGGGTCTGCAACTAGACTAGAAGCGAAACGGCTCAGGCGACTAAACTCTGCCGTATACTCGTCAAAAGAACGGTTCCCCTGCTGGATGTTCTGGAATCGCAGCCCCATGGCTACCCTAGCGGTGGTCGAGAAGAATTTCTTCTTGAACTGGGTCTTGAACTGATCCCAAGTGGCCCTCCCTCTCGCGAATAGCGGCTCATTCCGGAACCAAACTCCTGCCAAGTCTATCAGCAGAAATCCCGCTGCCTCGACCTGGAGGTCATGTAACGCCCCAGTCCCAAAATACGTAGGACTAAGAACGAAGACATGCCAGCTGTATTCATACGAAGTATACTCCAATATATGGAAATCCTCGTATAAATACATAAGCTGTAAAATGCAGTAGAACCATACTAATCTCATCCACACAAGAATAAATGAATAAAAGATATCGTATAATGATAAAGAATTATCTTGATACAATATGTTGGGCGGAGACAAATCCACTACCAACAAGTAAAAGGAAAATACATGAGTAAGGAAATAAATTTGGCGAGCGAAGCGAAGACGACCAGAAATCAATCATCCTCGAAGAAATAGAGCGGATCACGGCTAGAGCTAGAGCACCTGCGAAAGACAATAGCACACACCTGGAGAGATAACCAGGTCCTCAGAGGGACGTAACAAGACACATAATATTATGCCAATAACTGAATAATAGAAGCTCAACATAAAAGTATATATACGACTAAACAAATAAAGGTCCTTAACCATTCTATGTGTTAATGCATTTTGAAGACAACGTTCCACACAAGGGCTCCCGAAGCGAGAAACACGACACGTTAGCGTTTCAACCAAGGCACTAGTGGCGTCTAGAGAAAAGTAAATACACGGCCCATTAGCACTCGAGCGAGAACTAAGGGGCAGCTAGAGAAAAATAAATGCACGGCCACTAGCTCTTGGATGAGTCACTAACGGCAGCTAGAAAAAGTAAATGCACGGCACATTTGTGTTTCAACCGAGGTACTAGTGGCATCTAGAGAAAAGTAAATAAATGCACGGCCACTAGCTCTCGACTGAGTCACAAATGGCAGCTAGAGAAAAGTAAAGGTATGAAAGCCCCTGCGCCTAATAACTGTCTTCACCCTCCCCATGCACTACACGTGCTGTATCCACATCACGACCTTCTTAATAACTGCTAAGTCTTCTAGACAACCATAACTATTTAGCAGTTATTGCCTATCGCACGGCATGTGCGCACCGATGGCCAGTCGATACGTACGTCCGAGATCTATATGAGACACGTGATATCGTGTTACACAAGTGTCGGGCCAATAAATGCGACACAAACAAAGGTGGTCCCTTAACTCTAAGCCATATACAACTAAAATATAATAATTTGCAAGTACAATTTATATTTTCTAGAATAAGTAAAAACATGCATGCTATTGAGCAAGGAATTAAACAGTAAAGGCAAGGTGTCTTGCCTGATAGAGCGCCTGGTGTGCTGCGATAATCATGGTGGCATAAACTGCGACTTTGGTACAACAACTATGCAAGGTGACCACGGATGGTGACACGGTCGGTTCCATTGGGTCCAGAAGGGTCAATTTGGTTAGGGTGGACATGAGGTAGTCTCGGACAGGCGAAGGAATAGGAACAATGGACGTAAATCATGAGATGGAGAGAAGTCGAAGGCAGTCAAATAATATATATTTTATAATATATGAAATATAAATTATTAGTCAAAATATGCTTTCAAACAAATATCCAAAAATCGAAAGTCATTTAAGGCAAAACTGTAAGTTTTGTCAACATAATATTCTACGCTGAAACCCATATTTTATAAATAAAAAATGTTTAAAGCGAAACAAAATACTGTTAGAAAATTTATTTAAGGCTAAGAAACAAATTCTGTAAAAATAAAATCTTGATAAAATCTATACTTTTATTGATTATTCAAAAATTGAGAATTATTTATAACTATTTAAAATATTGTTTTTACATAATACTTTGAAGAACATAATTGATTTTGATATCCTAATAAATTATTTTAGAGCCAACACCCATAATAAAATTTTAAATGAAATATATATATAAAATGGTCTAAAAAGCCAAATTCTAACTTGAAATTCCAATGCTATATTTTTTTGCTACCCAAATAATTTAAGAATATGTATTAGTAATATAAACAAATTTTAATGTATCTATTAGCAATCAAATAATAATAATAATAATAATAATAATAATAATAATAATAATAATAATAATGATGATGATAAATAATAATAATGATAATGATAGTAATAATAATAATATTAGCAAAATGTCTATTGTTTGCAAAGAATAGCAAGTTTCAAAATAATTAAAATATCAATATGACAACCCTTTGTTTCCCTTTTCCCGAGAAAATCACGCAAACTGACAACAGCAACAATAATAATATGTACTAACAAAAGTATTAATACTCCTAACAAAATACTTAATAATAACAATAATAATAATAATAATAATAATGATAATAATAATAATAATAATAATAACAATAATAATAATAATAATAATAATAATAATAATAATAATAATAGAATGATACTGATAACCCATAACAGCATAAAACAAGGAATTTATTAATACATACTAACTGAAATTATTAACTAAGTAAAAAAGGGAAATAGAGGGGGTTTTAAGGAAACACAGAGAGAGAGAGGAATGGGGAAAGGGGACGCGAGTGATTCGCCGGCGGAGGAAGTGGGGCGGAGAGGAAATCGGAGGGCGGCGTTTGCGGGATGGAGGCTAGGGCGGCGAGGTAGAGGAAGCGGGGGAAAGCGTCGGAGAGGGTCGGGCTCGAGCTCGGGCTCGGCGGAGGGAGATCGGTAAGGGGGTTTCGAAGGGTGGAAGAGCGGTCGGGCGGGAGACCGGAGAAGGAGGAGGAGAGCGAGGGTTCCGGCCAGGCAAGGGCGGTTCCGGGGTACGGGCGGAGGGGATGGTGCTGTGGCGGCGCGCCGGCGTGAGGGGGAAGCGCGAGGGGACGGAGTTTCTCGATGGGCTCGTCGACGCGGTGGAGAGGGGAAGTTGGTCGGAGAGCTCGCGCCGGTGGGTGGCGCGCGAAGGAAGGCGGTGGCGGGTGGATTTGGCCGGCTACAGGCGGAGTAGAGGAAGTCGACGGAGGCGCTGATGGCCAGGCGGGCTCACTGCTCCGGCGGCGCGCGGGAGGGGATTTTGGTGGAGGCTGGACCCGGCCGTTCGCCGGCGGCCTGCGACGTGGTGGACGTGGCCTCGCGGGGTGCGCGGAGCGGCGGGCTCCGGCCAGCGAGGCAGGGGATCGACGTGGACGACGGAGGTCGGCAGAGGTTGGCAGCTGGGCGTTTCACTGGCCGCGGTGCTGCTCGCGCGCCATGGGCACAGCGGCGGCGGCGGTCCGCTGTGGACGGAGGTAAGTGGTTTCGATTTTGGTTAAAAAAAAATTTAGTGGGTTTTGGTGGGTCTCCGGCGATGGCCGCGAGGGCGGTGGTGGTTGGGTTTTCGGCCAGTGGCCGTAGGGGCAGGGATGAGGGTGGTGACGATGAAGGTGATTTCTCTGGTGGTTCGGTGTGTAGGGGTGTCGGGTGGACGGGACGTGGTCGGCCGGGCTGGGTTGGACTGTTGGTGGCGACGATGATGGTGAGGTTTTAGGTTGGCTGTGGCGGTGATGGGTTGACTTGGCGAGGGTGCTGGTGGTGATAGAAGTTGGCGATGACTGCCTGTCGACTTGGCCGGGGTCGGATGACGGGGTTTTGTTGGGGTGGTGATAGTCTGTGTTGGCTAGGTGGCTGGGATCCGACGGTGGAGGGAGTCGAGGTGATGATGGTGGCAGCGGACGGTGTCGGGGATGTCAGGGACGTCGGAATGGCGGTGGGTTCCGGATCTAGGTGATGGGAAGTGGTCGAAGGAGATGGTGGGCTGGTGGTTGGCGGGGTGGTCGTTGGCCGATGGTGGTAGATGTGGTCAGTCTGATACGGGAAGCCGAGGGGAGATCGACGGAAGATGGATGGCTGGGGTCGGGTTTAGGCTTAGGTTTAGAAATTTGTTGGTGTCGGGGGGTGTCCGACACGGAATAGGTGAATTTGTATATGTAAAGATTGGAATAAGATTTTGGACACCGACACGATACACGAGGCTTGGGTTGCACGGACACGATGCACCGTACTGTTGAATATTTGTGGAATAATTTGTTGTGGATGGAGAATAATGAATTGGAGGAGTACCTGCCTATTTATAGGATGTGGGAATTTCCAATAAGATAAAGTTTAGAATTTGTTTAAACCCAAAATAGATATTCGTAATTTAATTTAAATTAATTTAAATCCAATATCCAAATACAAATCAAATTTAAATCTAATTAAATTCTTGGTTTAAAATCAATGGGATAATTCAAATTTTCAAATATTTAACTATTTAAATAAATCCAAAAATCAAATCAAGATTTAAATGGCCACAATAACTTCCAAATATATTTTTCAAAATACCAATAATAATAATTTCGAAAATAATAAATATTTTTAAATATCTTTTTGAATAATAAAATATTAATATTAATAAATCTCGAAAATTACATTTTTATTTAAAATAGACTAATAAATAATTACGAAATATATATGTAGGTACAAAATGATGTTCTCATAATTATGCTTTTCTAGCATACAATAAAAATATTATTTATTATTAATAATTATGAGAAATGAAAGACTTTATAAATAAAATAACAAACTTGAAAAATTTTGGAACGATAACAAAATAATTATTATGTATATTATTTTGAAACTTTAAAAATAGAAAAATAATATTTTCAAAAATATGTACGCTCGCACATAATCGCACTCGTCGAGCAATTTCGAAAAATAAAATTTTGTGCGCGACGTAAAATACGACTACGCGTCGTATAATACAAAAATTTTAAATCAGTACCAAAATTTAAATAATAAAAAAAATAGTAGAAATTTAGGGGGTTTACATCCTACCCAACTTAAAAGAATTTTATCCTCGAAATTAAGAATTCGTAGGGGGGTGAGAAGACACAAGGGGGTATCTATAACAAATCATGTCGTAAGAATTTACGATCTAGATCATAGAAAAATAATACGGTATGGTCACGGGTAATGAATGAGGGTCACGATTAAGAGAACGAAATAGATTCACTTAAATTAAGCGATTAGAGGGTCTTGACAGGGCCGAGTAGTTTGGGATGAAGATATAGCAACATCGAGTGAAAATGGTCATAGCCGATAGGAAGGCTAGAGGGAGTGCTAGTATAACGCCTTCGTCTTTCTAAAATAGGTGAAGGTGAAAGCAATATAGAGTTCGACGGAGGCGTTATCGAATACGAATACATGATTCAAAGACGACCGAAAAAAATTTCAAAGGAATTGTCAAGGCAGTCATGGATGGGATTGTAAGGGCCAAGTTTAATTATGTCCCCATCCACGTAAAGTAATAGACAGAAGCGAACCAAAGTGCACTTGGTTGATCAGACCATTATGCACCGGTTCTGATTAGACAATAGGCTAGTGAGCACTCAATAGCATATGTCATGAACAAACTCGATAAAGAATAAGCTTGCAAAAACTAGGCTACATTAGCATTATTAGTCAAAATGGTAAATACATAGGTACGAGAGATTAAGATTTAAAGAAGGTAGAATGATTCTAAGTCATACAGTCGTCCTATAGTCTTCTTGTCCATGTCCTTGGTTGGCTAGACGGGTTAGGTCCTCTAGATTCTAGGATCTAAATAAGCTTGCTAGTATAGGTCACTAGGTCAAAGGATTGCTAGTTCATAAGGTATTCTACCCAACTTAAAAGAATTAAACTAATGGTGTTTTGGGACAACTAACTAGTAGGGTCGATCTCTAGCAAGCACGAAGGGAAGATAAGAATAGGGATGGAAGGAAGCAAGCAAGATGCAATTGATGAGTCAAACGGTAGATAAATCAAGGAAAGAGGTCAAGTATGTGGATGAGATCCTAGACTTCTAATCCTATACGCAGGCTTGCTTGGTACGGTAAAGTAACCAAACAATTTATCTTGACCTGCATGGGCCACCACAAAAACATGTAACGCCCCAGTCCCAAAATACGTAGGACTAAGAACGAAGATATGCCAGCTGTATTCATACGAAGTATACTCCAATATATGAAAATCCTCGTATAAATACATAAGCTGTAAAATACAGTAGAACCATACTAATCTCATCCACACAAGAATAAATGAATAAAAGATATCGTATAATGATAAAGAATTGTCTTGATACAATATGTTGGGCGGAGACAAATCCACTACCAACAAGTAAAAGAAAAATACATGAGTAAGAAAATGAATTTGGCGAGCGAAGCGAAGACGACCAGAAAGCAATCATCCTCGAAGAAATAAAGCGGATCACGGCTAGAGCTAGAGCACCTGCGAAAGACAATAGCACACACCTGGAGAGATAACCAGGTCCTCAGAGGGACGTTACAAGACACATAATATCATGCCAATAACTGAATAATAGAAGCTCAACATAAAAGTATATATACGACTAAACAAATAAAGGTCCTTGACCATTCTATGTGTTAATGCATTTTGAAGACAACGTTCCACACAAGGGCTCCCGAAGCTAGAAACACGGCACGTTAGCGTTTCAACCAAGGCACTAGCATCGTCTAGAGAAAAGTAAATGCACGGCCCATTAGCACTCGAGCGAGAACTAAGGGGCAGCTAGAGAAAAATAAATGCACGGCCACTAGCTCTTGGGTGAGTCACTAACGGCAGCTAGAAAAAGTAAATGCACGGCACATTTGTGTTTCAACCGAGGCACTAGTGGCATCTAGAGAAAAGTAAATAAATGCACGGCCACTAGCTCTCGACTGAGTCACAAATGGCAGCTAGAGAAAAGTAAAGGTGTGAAAGCCCCTGCGCCTAATAACTGTCTTCACCCTTCCCATGCACTACACGTGCTGTATCCACATCACGACCTTCTTAATAACTGCTAAGTCTTCTAGACAACCATAACTATTTAGCAGTTATTGCCTATCGCACGGCATGTGCGCACCGATGGCCAGTCGATACGTACGTCCGAGATCTATATGAGACATGTGACATCATGTTACACAAGTGTCGGGCCAATGAATGCGACACAAACAAAGGTGGTCCCTTAACTCTAAGCCATATGCAACTAAAATATAATAATTTGCAAGTACAATTTATATTTTCTAGAATAAGTAAAAATATGCATGATATTGAGCAAGGAATTAAACAGTAAAGGCAAGGTGTCTTGCCTGATAGAGCGCCTGGTGTGCTGCGATAATCATGGTAGCATGAACTGCGACTTTGGTACAACAACTATGCAAGGTGACCACGGATGGTGACACGGTCGGTTCCATTGGGTCCAGAAGGGTCAATTTGGTTAGGGTGGACATGAGGTAGTCTCGGACAGGCGAAGGAATAGGAACAATGGACGTAAATCATGAGATGGAGAGAAGTCGAAGGCAGTCAAATAATATATATTTTATAATATATGAAATATAAATTATTAGTCAAAATATGCTTTCAAACAAATATCCAAAAATCGAAAGTCATTTAAGGCAAAACTGTAAGTTTTGTCAACATAATATTCTACGCTGAAACCCATATTTTATAAATAAAAAATGTTTAAAGCGAAACAAAATACTGTTAGAAAATTTATTTAAGGCTAAGAAACAAATTCTGTAAAAATAAAATCTTGATAAAATCTATACTTTTATTGATTATTCAAAAATTGAGAATTATTTATAACTATTTAAAATATTGTTTTTACATAATACTTTGAAGAACATAATAGATTTTGATATCCTAATAAATTATTTTAGAGCCAACACCCATAATAAAATTTTAAATGAAATATATATATAAAATGGTCTAAAAAGCCAAATTCTAACTTGAAATTCCAATGCTATATTTTTTTGCTACCCAAATAATTTAAGAATATGTATTAGTAATATAAACAAATTTTAATGTATCTATTAGCAATCAAATAATAATAATAATAATAACAATAATAATAATAATAATAATAATAATAATGATGATGATAAATAATAATAATGATAATGATAGTAATAATAATAACATTAGCAAAATGTCTATTGTTTGCAAAGAATAGCAAGTTTCAAAATAATTAAAATATCAATATGACAACCCTTTGTTTCCCTTTTCCCGAGAAAACCACGCAAACTGACAACAGCAACAATAATAATATGTACTAACAAAAGTATTATTACTCCTAACAAAATACTTAATAATAATAATAATAATAATAATAATAATAATAACAATCATAATAATAATAATAATAATAATAATAATAATAATAATAATAATAATAATAATAATAATAATAGAATGATACTGATAACCCATAACAGCATAAAACAAGGAATTTATTAATACATACTAACCGAAATTATTAACTAAGTAAAAAAGAGAAATAGAGGGGGTTTTAAGGAAACACACAGAGAGAGAGAGGGGAATGGGGAAAGGGGACGCGAGTGAGTCGCCGGCGGAGGAAGTGGGGCGGAGAGGAAATCGGAGGGCGGCGTTCGCGGGATGGAGGCTAGGGCGGCGAGGTAGAGGAAGCAGGGGAAAGCGCCGGAGAGGGTCGGGCTCGAGCTCGGGCTCGGCGGAGGGAGATCGGTAAGGGGGTTTCGAAGGGTGGAAGAGCGGTCGGGCGGAAGACCGGAGAAGGAGGCGGAGAGCAAGGGTTCCGGCCAGGCAAGGGCGGTTCTGGGGTGCGGGCTGAGGAGATGGTGCGGTGGCGGCGCGCCGACGTGAGGGGGAAGCGCGAGGGGACAGAGTTTCTCGATGGGCTTGCCGACGCGGTGGAGAGGGGAAGTTGGTCGGAGAGCTCGCGCCGGTGGGTGGCGCGCGAAGGACGGCGGTGGCGGGCGGATTCGGCCAGCTACAGGCGGAGTAGAGGAAGTCGACGGAGGCGCTAATGGCCAGGCGGGCTCACCGCTCCGGCGGCGCACGGGAGGGGATTTTGGTGGAGGCTGGACCCGGCCGTTCGCCGGCGGCCTGCGACGCGGTGGACGTGGCCTCGCGGGGTGCACGGAGCGGCGGGATCCGGCCAGCGAGGCGGGGGATCGACGTGGACGACGGAGGTCGGCAGTTGGGGGTTTCACTGGCCGCGGTGCTGCTCGCGCGCCATGGGCACAGCGGCGGCGGCGGTCCGCTGTGGACGGAGGTAAGTGGTTTCAATTTTGGTTAAAGAAAAAAATTTTGGTGGGTTTTGGTGGGTCTCCGGCGATGGCCGCGAGGGCGGTGGTGGTTGGGTTTCCGGCCAGTGGCCGTGGGGGCAGGAATGAGGGTGGTGACGATGAAGGTGATTTCTCTGGTGGTGCGGTGTGTAGGGGTGTCGGGTGGACGGGACGTGGTCGGCCGGGCTGGGTTGGACTGTTGGTGGCGACGATGATGGTGAGGTTTTAGGTTGGCTGTGGCGGTGATGGGTTGACTTGGCGAGGGTGCTGGTGGTGATAGAAGTTGGCAATGACTGCCTGTCGACTTGGCCGGGGTCGGATGACGGGGTTTTGTTGCGGTGGTGATAGTCTGTGTTGGCTAGGTGGCTGGGATCCGACGGTGGAGGGAGTCGAGGTGATGATGGTGGCAGCGGGCGGTATCAGGGATGTCAGGGACGACGGAATGGCGGTGGGTTCCGGATCTAGGTGATGGGAAGTGGTCGAAGGAGATGGTGGGCTGGTGGTTGGCGGGGTGGTCGTTGGCCGATGGTGGTGGATGTGGTCAGTCTGATACGGGAAGCCGAGGGGAGATCGACGGAAGATGGATGGCTGGGGTCGGGTTTAGGCTTAGGTTTAGAAATTTGTTGGTGTCGGGGGGTATCCGACACGGAAGAGGTGAATTTGTATGTGTAAAGATTGGAATAAGATTTTAGACACCGACACGATACACGAGGCTTGGGTTGTACGGACACGATGCACCGCACTGTTGAATATTTGTGGAATAATTTGTTGTGGATGGAGAATAATGAATTGGAGGAGTAACTGCCTATTTATAGGATGTGGAAATTCCCAATAAGATAAAGTTTAGGATTTGTTTAAAACCAAAATAGATATTCGTAATTTAATTTAAATCAATTTAAATCCAATTTCCAAATACAAATCAAATTTAAATCTAATTAAATTCTTGGTTTAAAATCAATGGGATAATTCAAATTTTCAAATATTTAACTATTTAAATAAATCCAAAAATTAAATCAAGATTTAAATGGCCACAATAACTTCCAAATATAATTTTCAAAATACCAATAATAATAATTTCGAAAATAATAAATATTTTTAAATATCTTTTTGAATAATAAAATATTAATATTAATAAATCTCGAAAATTATATTTTTATTTAAAATAGACTAATAAATAATTACGAAATATATATGTAGGTACAAAATGATGTTCTCATAATTATGCTTTTCTAGCATACAATAAAAATATTATTTATTATTAATAATTATGAGAAATGAAAGACTTTATAAATAAAATAACAAACTTGAAAAATTTTGGAACGATAACAAAATAATTATTATGTATATTATTTTGAAACTTTAAAAATAGAAAAATAATATTTTCAAAAATATGTACGCTCGCACATAATCGCACTCGTCGAGCAATTTCGAAAAATAAAATTTCGTGCGCGACGTAAAATACGACTACGCGACGTACAATACAAAAATTTTAAATCAGTACCAAAATTTAAATAATAAAAAAAATAGTAGAAATTTAGGAGTTTTACAGGTCATTCGGCAACCTAGCTCCAAGGAGCTTCCTCTCTACTGAGTCTAGCCAGTCATCTGCTACTACTATGCCCTCAGTCCCTAAGAACTCTTTGGGGTTCAGACCCATGAAGTTCTTGATCGTCCCCGCTCTCTGCCGTGGCTCTACAGGTGGTGGGACCACGGTACGTTCCTCAGAACGCTCCATGCTCTGACGGAGTGGGGTGGTCTGCTCCTGATGGGTTGTTAGGAACCCCTGGATCAGAGTGAGCAGTTGGTTCCCGTCGAGTGTGACGGAAGCCTGGGTAGGTATAGTGATAGGTGGTGGTGGCAGTATCGGGTCCTGCTGGGACTGTGATGTGGAAGGTGGTGGAGGAATCTGGGTTTATGGATTTGTGGTGTGGTGGAATATGGTAGGTGGAGGTGGAGGTGCATCGGTCAACTGATCAGCTGACTTGATGGGGAGTGTGCCATTCTCAGGTGTGACATACTGGGATGAGCGGGTGAGCACCATCTAATTAAAATAAAAAGGACTTATAAGGACTCTCTTTAAAGTAAACAATCATAAACAAGAAAATATAATTATAATAGCAAGCATGTGATGTATTTTCTATGTTGCAATCCTAGTATTCCTCTAGATGTTCTAAGCGTCATTTCTAATGTTGTCTAATTACCTTAAGTTCCTAATTGCAGGCACGCTTGGTACAATAACGTAACCAAACAATTTAGTCTTGACCTGCATGGGCTACCACTAAAAACATGTCACGATCCGCTACCCAAATTGTTGGACCGGGCCGAGTAATGTCCAGCCTATGCTTGAGATAAGCGCAGTAAGCTGTTCTAGAGATAACAAGATAAGACTAAATGTGCCAACAGTTCTATAAGTAAAGAAGAGTCATAAATGCTCCAAACACAAAAGTTATCTCATATAATAGTAAGTCCAAGTACAAGTCCGAAATGTAAAACTGGATACAGGTCCAGTTACAAAATACGTAGTCTAATACACGACTACACTAAATATTCCGAGCATCTACACAAACTAGACGAGTTTCTCCGCAGGTACATTCTCGTAAGACAAAGCCTGGTCCTCGGCAGTAACTCCATAATATGAGTCACAGAGCAACTTCTCCTCAGTAAGAATACCTACAACGTTATTCTGTCAGGACGGGAGCAAGTACTGAATCTAACAAACATATAATACTGATCATGTGATGAAAAGAAATGATATATCATGTTTATCCAGTTTTAGATACATTTTATCATGTCAATAATTATTTGTTTTAAAGTTTAAAACTGTAGTAGGTGAGTGATCAGTCAATAAGTAATCAGGATGTACAGTGGTACATATCAATTTTCTGAAGTGTACATACGTACCCTTAACAGCATCGGTGTATGTCCATACACAAATGCAGGACCAGACATACGACACAGATACATATAGAATGTAACGGTGCTCGGTAAATACATACGGAGAAGGGGGGCATGATCACGTACACTACTAACAGTTTCTCCTTAACCCGTTGTTTAAACATGTGAAAGATATGAAAACTGTCCTAAACATGGTAGAGACTGAAAGTAATACAACATGTGAAGTTTTAACTTGCTACCCCAAGGATCAGCTTTTAACATGGTTGGAAATCACAGTTTATGTTTATAACAGTATGTAAAGTTTGTAGAAGTACTTGCCTTTAGCAAAGCAAAGCAACGATAAAAATGCTATAGTTGCCTGGTGACTCGTCACTGTAGAAATAAATACATAAACTTAGTTTTTATACTAAGTTAAACACTAGTGGTGCAATACGACTTTCTGACTGGACACCTAGCCAAATGGTGACTTTAGCATAGGAGACCAATGTGGAGTGACACAATACCCAAACTAACTTTCTAGGGTCTTTACACTAGTGCGGGGTGAGGTCCAATACGACTATAACTCAAAACAACACAAAAAGTTGCAAGTCGTAACTATGCAATAAATAAATCAAACTGTACATTGTGTTTCAACAATTTTTGAGATAAACAAAATGCTCAATTTTACATAAAATAAAGTACCAAAGTGATCCTTGTTAATTATAGAAATTTATACTAATTTTTCTGGAATTTATAAACCCTTATAAATAATTATTAAAAATCAGCAAACATAAATATACTGAAAATAAGTTCTATTTTCCTATTTTTATAAAATAGCAAAAACACTTAATAAATGCTAGACAAATTATAATAAATTGTCTAAATTAACATAGTATTTAAATACAATTTTTTCCAAATTTTTACAGCACTTAAAATATATATAAAAAAATTCAAAAACAGCAAGCAACAGTTTCTGGAAATTAATTAATTAATTATTTACTATTTTGTCCATGTATTCGAAATTGAACCGAAGTCCAGATACAGGACCCAGAGCCATGAATTAAGTCCAATATGACTTGTACAGACTCTGAATGTATTAGACACAAATGGGCCCAAAAATCCATGCTAGGCTTGGACATCAATTGGTCATAATCAATAAAAAGCAGTAATTTATATGCATAAATATATTCTTAAAGTGCTATAATATACAAGTCATAATTTAAATAATAAAAATGACTTGGAAATTTATGCACAATAATATTTTGTACAAAGTAGAATTTGAAATGCATATATAAAAATATAACAACAATATATATACATATAAATAAATAGATATTTATATATATATATAAAGGATATATATAATATATATATATATATATATATATATATATATATATATATATATATATATATATATATACACTTATATAATAAAATACAAAATACAAAATATATATATACATATACAAATACTTAATATATACATATATAACAGTATATATATATATATATATATATATATATATATATATAATAATATATATATACATAAATACATATATACATATATATAATACATATATACATATATACATAAATAATAAAATAAAACAAAAACAAAACAAAAAAGAAAACAGAACAAAGAAGAAGGGGGGCTCGAACTCGGCCCAGGGGGTCGGGTTCTAGGTGCAGTCGGGCTGGCCAGGGGGTCAGCCCGAGTCATCTGTTAGGGGTTAGGTTCGGGTTAGTTTTAGGTTAGATTTAGGTTAATGGGTTTAAACCCAATAGCACGAATCTAAACCCGCCAACCCTTAGTAGCGGTGGCGATGGGTAGGGTAGGGTAGGGTAAGGGCAGGAAGAGGGCAGGGTAGGGTAGGGTATTGACATTTTTTTGATACCCTAGGGGAGTCATGAGGGTAGGGTAGGGTAGCCCTCTTCCAAAAAACCAATATCCATTACCCGTCCTTGCCCTTTACTCTCACAGGGTAGCTGAGGGTCAGGGTAGGGAGGGTAAGGGTATTACCCTTGCCATTTCAGTTTTTTTAACTTTGAAAATCTTTTTTTTTGCTAGTAAACACCTTGATACTTAAGATTTTTACAACATTCAAAAATCATAACTTAACAAGAAATAACATGGAAAATATTTTTTTTTACTTAAGGCGCTGAACCCAGTTATATAGTGGAACCTGGGCTGCCTACATACCCAAGGAGGGGGCTAGACCTGACTCCTTAGGATCAAGCACTATGTAGTTCTCCTAATCCTAAGTACTAACTAATTACAAAAAACTACAAATATGTAGTAGTAATTCAGGGTAGGGTAGGGTAGGGTAGGGTTCAGGGTAGGGTTACAGGGCAGAGGGAGTGTGGGACTATACAAGTATGTAGTAGTAACTATAGTGGGAGTGTGGGACTATACAAAATTATAAAGCACAGATTTACAGGGTAGTGGGTAGGGTAGCGATTCAGGGTAGGGTAGGGTTCAGGGTAGGGTTACAGGGTAGAGGGTAGGGCGGGTACCCGGGTAATTGCACTAGGGTAACAGAATAAAATCCTTACCCTACCCTAATTCCAAGAGGGTAAGGGTAGGGCTTGCCCTCCTAGGGTAGAGGATACCCGTGGGCACCTGAGGGTACAGGGTACCCGGCTAAGGTAAAGGGTACCAGGGCAAAATTGCCAGCCCTAACCCTTAGTCTCTGTGTCCTGACAGTTAAGGACACACGAGTCTCGTGTCCGCGTTATGCACGACACGCACGGGTCGAGTTCTACGTGTCCAGACTCACCACTAGGTTGCTCGTGTCCAGGCGAACGCTACGCGTGAGTTCGAGACACGCACGACACGAACTCGGGTCTGTTACCTTCGTGTCCGACGTCGGGGGGGGGGGGGGAGTCGAAGGCACTGGACGGCGGAGAAAACGTCATCGACGTGGCGCTTGGGTTGCGCTGCGCTCGTCTCGACAGGGCGAACTCGGTGGTGGTGATCGATGGTGGTGATGGTTACTGTGGAGGTGGCGGTAGGGTGTGGCCGGAGTTAGGGTTACGGTGAAGAAGAAGTGGGGGAGACGGTGGTCGTAGGGGTCGAAAACGAAGTAGGGTTAGGGTTTGGGGTCGGGGTGGTCTTATAGGGCTGTAGGTCGGTCGAATTAGGGTCAAATTTGGATTAGGGTTAGGATTTTTGTTGGAGTTTAGTCGGAGAAGGCGACAACGCGCGGTCGTCGGGGGCAGTTAGGATTAGGGTTTTGTAGAAAGCCCCTCGGAGTTTGGGGTATTACATAAAAGCCCACCGCCTTGTTTAAATGCAAATTCTAATTTGGAAAAATAACCCCGCTGTTGCTCTGTGCAAAAACTAATTTGCACAGACAATTCGAATTTTACAAACAGTGATTAAAACAATTGAAATAATTACAATTTGATATTAAAACAACTTAATAAATTACAAAATAATATATTTGATTTAAAAATTAACTAAAAATTATTTAAAAATTCTAGAAAAATTCCTAATAATTACTATAAATTATTTTAAAGCTAAATAGGTCATAGCAACTAATTAACACTAATTAAATCAAATTTGAAAAACAGGGGCTGACACCTAATCCAACCTTACTCCAAAATCCCTCCAACCCAACATCTTTTAAAATACAAAGCTCTCAGCTCTTAGTTTATAACTTTATCATTAAGTAAAATAAAGACAGTAAAAGAAAAAGTATAACCAAAACCAAAACATTCCCCGTTACAAAAATTGAACTAAAATCTCTATAATTTGCTCAACAAACAAAACTGAAGGACATGAACAACACCACTAGCCATTTCATGCAACCAATCTTACTGACTTCTTAATTAACCAAATAATCTACTATTCTTAAAAATGCTAAGAAGAGAAAGGAAGCACAGATCCATTTAAGGAGTTATTACAACTCAAAGAGATATCAAAACATGCATAACCTACAGCTATATACTTGCACCCGACTCAACAATCTGGACACAGCTGATGTGTCCCCACCAATATCATTCCTTCCAGTTCTAATTTTTTCCAGGAAAAGAATTATTACAGCAAGGAGTTAAAGGGTCTACAACCAAATCGAAGACGACCACAAAACTTCTCTACTACTCTTAAACTAAAGGAATCGTCCAAAAGTACAGAGTCCAGGGGCGGACTCAACTGCAACCCGGACACCAACACTGGATAAGAAGAGAACTGGGCACGCTCTAATGTCTTGGCCACGAACCCGTTTCTCCATCCTACTCAACTACTGCATGCCAGACACGACCCGACCCGGACACGGCACGAACTGCTACAAGACTCTGGACACGATCCGAACGCCAACTAAGAGCAACACGAACTCATGCCCATGACGAACGAACACAACACAACACAACACAACACAACTTCATTATAATTAAACTAACACAGAGTAGATGAAAATTAGAATAACTGTTACCTGAAAAAGATTCTCCCAAAGTTAAGTATACGAACATCAATATACGGACACGGCTATTCAATCTGATACAAACTCGAGCCCCTCTGAAACATCAGCAACAATGATCGATATAAAATTAGGAAAATTAGACTCCAGAATAGAATGTGGAGCTAAGCAGAAAGTAATGGCAGAATCAACACATCCAACAACTTACTCAAAAGTAGACACAACACTTCCACAATTCAATCAAGAAATCAAATTAAGCTCGAATTCAAACTCTGTTCGAAATCATCCAAAAACCACAGTACTTCATCAAGAACACCAAACTTCTCAAATCCATAGAATTTTAAATCAAGGAGTTGAACTGATCATTCAAATTGGAAATCTACAGATCTATAAGAAGAATGTGTATCGAAAGAAGTACTTACTGAAAATTAAAGGCTTGAAGGACACGGACAGACAACTATCGTCCCGATCCGTCGGCTCCACGTACGCTGACAAGGTCAGGAGAATGGATCTAGAAGATCAAACTGATTCTAAAATGAAAATAGGAAGAATTAGGAGAAAAATAAGTTGGAACTCACCACCGGATGGGCCGCGAGTCGATCGTACACTCAGGGTCGCCGGAGACGAAAATCCGAGTCGAGGTCGAGCACCGCCGGAAAGAAGAGCTGTCCACCGTCGTCGAAGAAAACTCGAAGGAACGTCGAAACACGCGTCGCCTACTGAAGCAGGTTGCCTTGCCGTCGTCAAAACGTCTCGCCGTCGAACATCATCGTCGGATCTGGCCATAAACTCTCGAATCGTGAGAGAAGATCTCAAAGAAGATGGCTTTCCACCAGAAGTTGAGTCGAACTCACCTTGTCATCGACGCCGTAGTCGATCGCTCCGTCCAAGCACCACCGAGCGGGTGTGGAGTCATCTCCGTCGTTCAGTCGCCGGTGTGGCTCCGTCTCGTCGCTGCCGCCATGGAGAGCCAGAGTGGTTCCCGAGAATTGGGCTGAGGAAGAAGAAGAGGAACAATGGAAATTTGGGGGAGCTCAGTGAAATGAGCTCTCTCTCTCTCTCTCTCTCTCTCTCTCTCTCCTCAATTGAAATTAAATAGAGGAAAGTAACATATGCACTTAGGCCCCTCCACCAAAGGCATTTTAACATATCAGCCCTTCCCTTTTTCGTTTATTACAAGATCTATTAGAAAATCTATTAGGGAAAATGATTAGGAAGGGTGGGGACTATGCTAGTGGGTGTAACTAACTAAGAATTCCCTCCACTTCATAAATTCAAAACTCCCTCCAAAAATTCATTAAGATATTGAAAAAAATATTTGATCAAAATTTATTATTTTTAGAAAACATTAAAATCCTAAACAAATTGGGAAGGTGGAGTTACAGATGCGCAACGTCAAAGTTGTCCAACATTCTAAGTTTCGGATCACCATTATTTATCATATTTAACATAATTTATTGTTTTTCAATATTAAATATTGCGTCTCCTAGATTAAGATTTTAGCTACGCCACTGTCTAAAAGGAATCAAATTAGAATTACAAACCATTTTGTCATGCCCCAGTCCTAAAAATGTGTGGGACCAGGCCACGTGATAATCCAGCTACGCATTCATGCGGACTCCAGTCCGACTTGAATACATATAAGCTGACCAGAATCGAACAAGTATCCAAATATCGATACTATACATCCACAATTCTATATGAGAGAAAATAACTATGAAAGGATGACAAGAAGGTATCATCAGTCGATACCTAAAAGCCCGAAGTAGTACCCCACCGATATACTATGTCAGATCTCAACAAATACCTGGAAGGAAACCAGGTCCTCATTGGGATGTAGCAAGATACATAATATACATGTCAAAATGAAGTATAGTAAATCACATGTGAAGGTAGTAGACTATCCAGGTGATCAAGGAATAATCAGGTGATCCAGCAACACTACAACTAGGCAGACTATCTAGTCTGTGTGAAATGCACTTGAGGACAATGTTTGACGAATGAAGCTCTCTCTGTCATGACCCGCACCTGGTATAGAGGCACAAGTGCGTGACAGCGCCCAGCCTACGTCACAGCATCGACGGTAGAATACTGTCTAGATCACTAACTATCTATCTCACATAATGGTATAATGTACATGTCATAGATCTCAACTCCAAATGGAGGACAAGGTACAATAATAATGGTAAATACTCAGTCACAATCTAAAGCACGATAAGTTATCAAGAAGTCTAATAAACTACAAAGTCTAAAACATCAACAACATCCAAATACATTATCCACATCCAAATCTCAAATAAGATAACAAAATCTCCATTATATATACATGCCAAGAGTTCTAACAATAAATCTAACACAAGGCTAAAAATAGTAACTAAGTCTCTCGGTAATCACTCCTGAGTATCATGACCCATGGTTGCTATCCCCTTCTCGGATCCGTAGAAGGTGGGATACAAATCCCTAGAGCAATCATCTGAAAAATATATCCAGTCACGATGGAACGAGCACACCTCTTCTAGCAATTCTAACTAAATGACAAAGACTATAAAATAATTGTAGTAAGTAATACTCTATGAACATGGGAAGAATGAGTCAGAAAATGGAATACAACAACTGTTAACTGAAATACAAAGAATGTAAATATGGTGAATCAGAAGAACATGGCAATAAAGAATGTAAATAGAAATAACTGAACTAGAACAGATATGATGTGAGACCGGCCAGTATAATGTGAGTCCAGTGAGTACAATGCGAATCCAGTACAAAAACACTAAACCAGTGTGTTTTGAAATACCGCTTTCGACATATAAATGGCTGGGGGTAAATACGATACATCGCACGCTTGGCAAGCGTGCGACGGCTGTTTTTCCAGATTAGATCAGTATGGGTGGCTCTAGTATGACTAAGAATGTTTACATGTCTACTCGAGTATTTTTTTTCGCCCCGACAAGTACAAGTGAATCCATATCCCGACACAAAAA
>JANAVB010015600.1:20413485-20633485 GCA_029216955.1 Iris pallida
CAGGAACAGGAGACACCGAGTGGGGACCCCGACCCCTGGTCGGTCAGTGTTGAACAGAGCATATCGGATACCTCTCTGAAGGACAAGCCTGAGAATATCTTGACGAGTGACTCGTCGTTTGTGCAAGAGCAGGACTCCAGAAGTATCAACTAAACTGTGAGAATGGTTCGGGACCAGTTGCTGGGATCACAATCGCCGGAGCCGGGCGAGCCGCCGGACAAGGAAATTGAACTTATCAAATCTTTTAAAGCTAAAAGCAACAAAAAGATTGTGGCAGAATCGGAGGCGGCCAGAGCTAGGAGGAACAAGACGAGGCCGACTGAGAAGACTGGGGGGAATGAGAAGCTGTCAAGAAAAGACTCTCTTCGGGAGGCAAGATCCAATGACATGCCAGAGGGGAATGAGAAGAAGTCCAGTGAGGAGCGCCAAATGGAAGAGCTGAATACTCTTCATGATGCGATAACAGGGGTCTATGACAGCCCAGACCACTTGGACAAGGAAAGGCAGTGCGTTAAGGCTATAAATACGGGAACGGAACAGGAAGGAGACGTGGGACAGCCTAAGAGGATCCAAAAGGAGGGTGCCAATTCAAAGAAAAAACAAGAGCGGCCTGTCAAGGCTACTCCGAGTGTCAGGAGGACTTCCGAGTCTTCTATTTTGCCACATACTTCTCGACAGACTAGGCGCTCAACAGAGGCCAAAAACCAAGCTCAAGCTCTCTTAATGTTTAAGGCCCTCGTCTGGAACGTGAGAGGGGTCCGGAACAAACCAACTAGGAAGTATCTAAACTCTCTTATTTGTAAATACTCTCCTGATCTTTTAGTTATTCTTGAACCAAAAATTGACGGGGAGAATCTCCCCATCCTGGCTAATGAAATTCACATGAAAAATTTCTTCCATGCAGGTGAGAGGAATAAGTACATTTGGATATTGTGGAATGACAACATCAGCCTTACTATTTTCGATATTCATTCGCAATATGTGTCCTGCAACATCTCCTATCAGTCTTCTAGGCATGAGTTGGCTTTTACTGCGGTATATGCGAGCTGTGTTATGAGAACACGTAGGGAACTTTGGCAAGCCCTGTCCGCTTTCTCCTATTCTTATTTTTCCCTCAGATTCGAACAATCCATCGGCTCCCTTCCGTCTTCAACGAATGTGGACCAGCCACCCATCCTTCAAAGTGGTCGTCCAAACATGCTGGAACTCGACTTGCGATGGCCCGCCCTTAATCGTTCTTCACAACAAATTGAAAAGACTTAGAAATACTCTCAGGGAGTGGAATTGGAATGTGTTCGGCGACTTGCGGAAACAAAAGAGGGAATTGCAACAAGAAGTCGACGATATCGAGGAGTCCCTTCAAGGCCGCTGGTGTGATTTGATGGGAACTGCTCTTCATTCTGCGAGACAACGGCTCAAATCTGTGTTGGCTATAGAGGAACAACTTCTCGCGGACCAAGCTAGGATGTGTTGGATCACGGACGGGGACCAAAATTCTTCCTTCTTCCATGCGGTGATCAAAGAAAGGGCGGTAAGCAACAAAATTTGTATGTATGAACAGGATGGGACGGCCATTGCGGACCACGTTATCCTCGACCGAGCCATCCAGCACTTCTCAGATTTCTTTGGGCACGTCCCCACTGCTCCCGCGGACCCCTTCATCGAGTGCATTCCTAGTCTCATTACGGAAGCCCATAATACGGAGTTGTGCGCCACCCCATCGGAGGCGGAGGTGGAACTGGCGGTCAAGTCTCTCAACCCTCAGAGCGCGCCTGGTCTTGACGGGTTCATGGGCTTCTTCTATACCAGCTGCTGGGACATCATCAAGAGCGACGTCAGGGCGGCAGTTACGGATTTTTTCCTTGGCATCCATCTCCCGAAAGGTATAAGTTCGGCTAATTTAATTCTTATTCCTAAAAATGATAAGCCTTTGAGTTGCCAGGATTTTAGGCCGATTAGTCTGAGTAATTTTGCGCACAAAATTATCTCCAAAATATTGGCAGAGCGTCTCTCCTCAGTTCTCCCTCTTATTATATCGAGGGAACAGTCGTGCTTCGTCAGAGGGAGGAGCATTCACGAGAACATTAGCTTGGTGCAGGAGATCATTCGGACTATCGACAACAAGATCATTGGGGGTAACGTGGCTATTAAACTTGACATGTCCAAAGCCTACGACTGAGTCAATTGGTCCTTTCTTATTCGGGTGTTACAGAAGTTTGGCTTCAGTCACACATGGACCGATCTCATCTACCGGGTCATTTTGAATTGCTGGTATTCCATCTCCATTAATCCGAAAACTGGGGGTTATTTCCGATCTTTTAGAGGGTTGCGCCAGGGGGATCCTATCTCTCCCGCTCTCTTTATTATTGCCTACGACGCGCTTAGCCGAAAGATTTCTGAGGTGAGCCTCCATGGTCACCTGAAGCACTTCACGGGCCGAATTGACAGCCTCCCCATTTCTCATCTATTCTATCCGGATGATAGCCTCATCTTCATCAACGGGGGTGCTAATAATTTGGAGTGTCTTCTCTCAACGCTGCGGGACTACTCCGATACGTCCGGTCAGGTAATCAACCTATCCAAATCATCTTTAATTGTTCCTAACAAACCTCATATGTCCAGCCATACAGAGATTATTGCTAATAGATCCGGTTTGAAGCTCACCTTCCTCCTAATTCAGTACTTAGGGGTCCCTCTCTATAAGGGAAGAGCTAAACTGGAGTACTTTTTGGACCTAGCGGCTAAAATTGACAAGCGTATCTCTGGATGGAGAGGCCGTTTGCTTTCGTTTGGGGGTAAGATTACTTTACTTAAGAGTGTTCTCAATGCTCTTCCGATCCATGCTCTTTCGGTCATTAAACCTCCTAATCAACTCCTTAAGAATTTTGAGAAAAGCATGGCAGCCTTCCTCTGGAACTCTGTAGAGAGGCACCGGAAGCAGTGGATTTCTTGGAACCAGGTTTGCAGATCTATGGACAAGGGGGGCTTGGGGATACGATCCCTCAATCAAGTTATGATATCACTTCACGCGAAGCGATGTTGGTCACTTATTAAGGGGGAGTCGCTTTGGGCTCATTATATGTTGCGGAAGTACGGCGATCCTACGGTGCCCAACTACGTGATACCGCACAACCCGTCACCCCTTTGGCGTTCAATGATGATGGTCCTTCCGACGGTCTACGTTCATTGTCAATGGGTGGCGGGTCGCGGGAACATTCCCGTATGGGGTGCCAATTGGTGTGGTAATATTTTTATCAAACCTATTGATTTTAATTACATTCCTTCTCTTAGACAGGTTGTGTGCTCTCCTCTTGTTAGAGCGGCTTCCGGTGCTACTGTTAACATTCGTGACTACCTCCCAATGGAGGCCAAGAACAAGCTGGATGAGATTGTGCTTAATGAGGATAAAGACAAAATTTGTTGGGTTCTTAATCAAAATGGGGACTTTTCCACTAAGTCCTATTAGGACTTCTACAGGAGGCGGTATCCGAAAGACACTTGGAGTCCCTATTTTTGGAACAAATTCATCCAACCTCGCATAGGGGCTTTTCTTTGGCGGCTTAGCCGGAATGCGCTCCCGGTCGACGCGAGGCTTACATCTATGGGTTTCAAGTTGGCTTCCAGGTGTTCATGTTGCGAGAACCCGGCGACGGAGACTATTGATCATCTTTTTGTCGTGAGCGAGACGGCATCCAAGATCTGGCATCATTTCGGGACAGAGCTCCAACTCTCCTTATCCCCGTCCAACATGGAACAATTAGCTCAGGTATGGCTTAACAATGTTTCCTTGTCTTCTCCTTCGGGTATTAGCAGGAACGTCATCTTCGCCAACGCGCTGTGGGAAATCTGGAAGCAAAGGAATGAGATCCTATTCGGCAAAGGTACCAGGAACTGCGACTTCATTATCAACCGTATCACGTTGGCTTTACAACTCCAGATTGCGGTTTCCGACCCCACGACCGGTGGGGCTGCTGCTCCTAGAAGGCAGACTGCTGCTGGGATCGTCCCCACTCAGGACCAGACGCCTGCTGTTCAGGGGGGCGCCTCTGTCCGCAACCCGCTGGACCCCCCACCCGATGCGACCGCGCTCTGCAGCGCGCTTCCTCCTATCGCCGCGCACTGCTGTGCTCCTCCCTCCATCACCGCGTCCAGCAGCAGGGGCCTTCCGCTCGCTGCTGCCGTCTCTCGGCCGCCCCCGATCAGGCCCAGACATGCTGCCCAGGTTGGGGCATCTTCGGGGGACCAACATAGCGACTTATCCGCTCGGTCTCGTGTGTTTTGGAAGCCCCCCGCCGTCGGTCTGAAGCTTAACATCGCCGGACGCTGTCACGATCCCCCATGCACGGCTGTTGGTGGGATTATTCGCGACAGCAACGACACCTTCATTACGGCTTTTTCTCTCTTCTTTGACAACTATGCTAGCGTCATCCTGGAGATGGAGGTTCTTCTACTGGCGGCTTCTCATTGCAGAGAGAAGAATTGGGTGATCAACGAGGTCGAATCGACTTCACAACGCCTTGCCGGTATCATGTTGTCTACTGAGGCTCCTCCTTGGGCTCTTGTGTACAAAATCCGGAAATTGTGGGCCCATCTCACCCCTCTCCCGTTGTTCCGTTCGACCTACTCCCGAGCTAATGGGGTGGCAAAAGCTCTTTCTTCTGTAGCTTTTGAAGCAAAGGAAGGAAAGATCTTCTCTCACCCCTCGGAGCTCCCAGCGCCGATTTGCTCCGCTATTATGATAGACGCCTCTGTATCATAGGTTCGGTGCCTATCTTGTACAGTTGGGTGGGTGATCATCTCCCCACATTGGCACTCCTGAGCTCTCTTGGACGTGTGGATTAGTCCCTACGTCTCACTGTGTTGTGGTGTAATTTTTTGCTTTTAAGTGGGTGTGCATGACCCCACTTTACTTTGCTTTACTTTGCTTGGGTTAGTTCCCAAGTGATACTTTTGCGCTCCCTTTAGGAGCTTCTGTTTATTTTGCTAGTTGGTGGGGGTTGGGCCCCACATTTTGTAGGCAGCATGGTTTTTTGCTCCATGCGCCATTTGGAGTTTTCACTCCTTTCTTCATTAATAAAATTTCCTTTTGTTAAAAAAAATATCAGTCATATGACTGATTTAAGTGTCCTTTTAGGACTAATGTGCAGGAAAACAGATGACTGAACAAGGTAATGCATATGGAACCGAATCAAAGATGAATACCTGAACATTAGCAAAGCAGGGACTGAAACTTTAAGATACCAATGAACTAAACAAAATGATGCCAATATAATCCCACACTCGAGCTCCTATTCTCCATTAAGTGATACAAAGGTCGATATGGCTGGTATCAGTAGGTAATCTCCTTGATCTGACTGATATCATAAATAAATGATTAAAACTGATGGAAAATAGCTGAACAATTCCCTATAGGACTGACTGAACCAAAAAGGCAGAACAATATGAGATAGGGACTGCACAGTCTAAAATAGGACTGAACATTAAGTTCAAGGACAAAACATTAAGTTCAAGGACTGAACTCAATGATAAATGGCCTGAACAGTTATAACTAGACCAAAGTGGACTGAACTCCATAAACAAACATAACACAGGTATTAATTATAGGATTATACAGTGAGAGATTTGGACTGGTACATAGAGCAAGGGAATGATACTAAAAAAAGTATCAGTGGACTGAGCATTAATGATAAATGGGGCTAATACATATACAGGGGGTACAGCCTATGATGACTGATGCAAACCACAACTTTTACAAATAGGATTGACCACTGCCCAGGTCTATTCGAGCCCTTACTTCTCAAAATCCTGACACAAAGGAGTGTCCTATAACTGAACGTTACTAAAGGACTGAACTAAGAGAGCGGACTGAACAAAATAAAGAAATTGTGGACTGAACATTTGAATGCAAAGACTGAACAACCTCTAAAACTCGAGCCACTAGTGAACATTGATAGGTAAAGTATCAAGTGACTGAACAATATGGACTAGAATTCTATGGACTTGGACTCAACCATATGAAATGTACGACAGAATAATTATAGAGATGGGGACTGAATATAACTGGAATGGGACTGGACATGAAGGTGAAAATGGACAGAGCATTTGTGTAGATGCGGACTGAACATTTAAGATATAGGGACTGATACATGTTAATGGTGACTGATACATCCCAATGGGCTGAACAAAAGAGTAGGGACTGAACAAAATAATAACAGTAAAGTCCCATACTCGAGCCTCTCCTCTTTAACTCTCTAACTGATACTAGAATATGTGACTGATACTAAGGTATAGGTAAATGACTGAATAATTATGAAATGGAATTACTACCTAGCTGAGGTTAAGATTGAAATATAACTGAAACTAAACAAGTGAAATAAAGAGGACTGTACAGACAAGTAGGACTAAACAATTTGCATACTGTACTTTGAATTAGTGAAAGATTTTTTATTTTCATATCAAATGAAATTTGGTTTCCTTAATGGCATAAGAAAAACAAATTTATTTAAGACTAAACCCATTACTTTCAATAATAAATGCTTTTCAATTTCGATTATAACATAAAAATGGTATAGGCAAATAGTGAGGGCTGAACAGGACAAGGTAGGACTGAACTCAAGATAAAACGGGTGACTGAACATGTTAATATCAGTGTCACAGTCCAATGACATTCCACACATGCCACAAACCCCCAAATCAATATACACAACATCAAACCACTTCAAATCACTAGATAATCATAATATTGATAACCAAAGCAATGGAAACCTAAAATAAGATTCAAAACTAAAATTTAGAGCATGGGTGCTCTTTTGGTCATTTTGTCAAACACTTGGCGTGCGTATCGAACACGTGGTGTCACGTCCATGATACGCACTCCAAATGGATTCAAATGTGACCCAAAGCACACTCACATGTTCTAAATCACAACTACGACCCAACAAACCTATTTACAAACCTTAGAAATCTCATTCTTGGATTTCTCCGAAAATGGGTCAAAATATAAAGGGAAAAGTCTCTAAATGTAAAGAGAAGAGTCAAAACTCCTCACCATTGGCAGCCCTAATGCATGGGGGTTCCTATTTGATATTTCTACACTAATTAACAAAATATAGAGGGTTTAAAATGCATATACCTGTTGGGAGATGGATTCTCAATGAAAATGGATCCAAGATATAGAAATTCCCAAGCTCCAAGTGCTCCAATCCCTCCAAGGCAGCTTCTAGAGCCCTATACTCTCCATGGGGATGAGAATGGAACAAATTTAGGTTAATTTGGAGAAAATTTGGTGGTAGGAACAATTGGGAAAGAAGCTTCTAATTAGGGTTATGGTTTGTAATGAAATGAGGAGGAAGAAGTTGAAATGAGGCTATAAATAGAATGTGGGCTGCATAAAGGGTTTAGTTTAGGGTTTTGGCTAATGTAAGTTATCCACTAAGCCCCTCTCTTATGTCATGACAAGATTAGAGAATAAGCCTTTCTTCCTAATTAGGTCTTTAGTCAAACTTTCTAATTAATTTTGCTAGTCTAGTTAGAGACTAACTAAAGTTCAATTAGGCTAGTCCTAATCATTTAGTTGGTGGTCATGTCAAGTCAGTTTAAGTCCTCTAGGATCACTAATGACTATTCTAACTAATGGCTAACCACTAGTCATATACAATAATATAACATCTGCACTATATACAATATTATAGATAATTAATCCCAAAAAAATATAGTATTTAGTCTTGAAAAATAGATTTATCACTAAAAATATAATTTGAATTCACAATAATAACAAGAAATAGAAAAAAGTCAAAAATACCTCTCTTTTGAAAAAGTGGTGGTTACAATTCTACTCCACTAAGAAAAATTTTGTCCTCAAAATTTAAAGGTGGTCGTACTCCTTCTAGGTCAAGCCCCCAACAATCAAAGTCAAGAAATTCTACCTAACAATATACAAGATCATGGTCCTATTGGTCGTAATTTTACAGTCTCAATCAGGGTCACTACACTATCTACCACAGTACAAAATGTTCTAGCAGCTACTAATAAAATCATACAACAAAATGGAAAAGGTCGGGAAGAATAACAGAAAAAGATAGACCTGCTAACCCGTCACCCGTAGCATCGGCCTCCTCGACCGTCAATGCAAAAGTCCTGCCCCTCTGGGGTATATCCTTCTGATGGAGCGGGGAATGATGCTGCACCACAGGTACCCTAGCTCCCTCTCTTTGACCCTGTGCTCCGCCAAATGGAGGTCCGGTGGGACAATCCTTCATTTGGTGAGCAGCGGATCCACAGAACAGACACACCTTCAGCGTTCTCCTACAAACATCCCAAGTATGTCCCGACTTCCCGTAGTAAGCACAAGTGGGCACGTTTTGGTCCTGTACCCGAGCTTGCTGTTGTACCTGCTGAACAGGAGCTCTAACTGGTGCCAACAACTGTTATAGCTGATGCACTGCCTTTTGTCTACAGGAACGCTTCACACTACCGCTCGTACCTCCTGATTCATCCCTGCCCCTCTTGTACTTGAGCTCCAAGTCATCCTCAGCTGCCAGAGCGCCCTTCAAAATCTGCTCAAAAGTCGTATTACAGTAACTCTTGGTTAATGACTTGAGCTCCTTGATCAAGCCCTTACGAAACTTTATCGCCTTCGCTGCATCACTCAGCCCCTCCATAAATCTACCTAGACGACAGAACTCTCTAGCGTACTCCTCCACTGTCATATTCCCCTGGACGAGGCTCTCGAACTGGCTCTCCAAAGCACTAAGAGCCACATCTGGGAAAAATTCTCCTTGAAAAACTTCTTAAAAGCTTCCCAAGTCTGCCCCTCAACTCCGACCCTCGGATCGGTGCGATACAATGTTAAGGCAAGGTCGAACATCTGGCTACAAGCTGCCTCTATCTGCAGGCCACCCGAAATCTGCGCCAGCCGGCAGATCCCCTCGATGTGCTCAATCCAGTCATCTGCAAACAGGATACCATCTGTACCGCAGAAATCCTTGGGCCTCATCCTCTAAAATTTGATGATGGTGCCGGCTTCGAAGGCTGAGCCTGACCTCCATGTGGTTGGACCTGAGTCACCCTCTCAACTGCCGTCATCGCCACTTGGTGAGCATTCTCAATGCCTTGCCTCATGTCATCTGACTTACGGTGCTGAGCATCTATTATCTCTCTGAATAGCACAAACAGTTGTGCGATGTCCACCGGAGCAGGAGGTGGTAGTGGAGACTTAAGAACATCAAAAATAACTGGGGTATTCCTCATAACAGGAAGAAGAGGACCCCCAAAAGTAGTAAATACTCCTACGTGTGCAGACGTAAGAAGCGGAGCGGTCTCAATGGTCTGATGAACCAGACGATAGGTGGCAGACCTCTCGGTGGCTGCTGCTGGGACAGAGCGATGTGATCGGGTCTTTGGCGGCATCCTGAAGACAGATTAACAAAGGAATCAATAACGGAGCAAGGATGATATTATGAAAAAAGGACATGTATGAAATTAGATTATTTAGATTTGAACAAGCGTTAGTAGGTTCAAATCTATTGGAACTCCTAGTTGTGATTGAGTATTCCTCTCATCCTATAGCCTATTCCTTATCTCCTATCGCAGGCTCACAGCAGTACATCTAACCCGTTGTACTACCACGTGTAATGCCCCAGTCCCAAAATACTTGGGACTAGAATCGTAGACATGCCAGCTGTCTACATACGAAGTATACTCCAATATATGGATATCTCGTATGTACACATAAGCTGTAAAATATAGTAACCATGAAGCTAATCTCATCCACAATAAATATATTATAAAAATTAACTTTATAATGTCATTTGTACAAAAACGTTGGACGGAGACATATCCACTACCAACAAATTAAAATAAGAGAAATATACAAAGGAAGAATTTGTCGAGCAAAGGAAGCGGCGAGTCCAAGAGTAGTCATTGCAAAGGACGAAAGTAAACCATAGCCTTGGCTAGAGTACCTGCAGAAATCACAAAACACACCTGGAGAAATCACCAGGTCCTCAGAGGGACGTAACAAGATACAGGAAGAACATGCCAGTATAACTGTAATGTAAACACTATAAAACTACAATACTGGGTCCCTAACCGTCTAAGTGATATGCACTTTGAGAACAACGTTCTACGCAGGGCCGGTAAGGATTCACGCAAGTAATAAAGAGTGGCCGTCAAGTAGCGCTCATTCGAGACACTATCGGCCGGGCAGCAAGTAGCGCTCATCCGAGTCACTATCACCCATAAATGTGTATAAAAAGTAAAAGTAGCCCCTACGCTAATAGCTGTCCTCTCCCCCCAATGATACTATACATGCATCGTAACCACGACACACCAACACATGTCTCTTCCACAACACTGTTTTATACCTAATAACTATCAAGTCTTCTAACATGCATCTATTGACAGTTATTCCTACGCATGCGCACAGGGGATCAGCAACACGCAAGTGACCTCTATATTGTAGGTCCTAAAAAATTAAGTTGCACACATCAACAAAGTCATGAAGATTGAGAAATGCATCTTTCAAATAAACTGCTCAGACATCAGACTGCGCATCATACAGATTGCGTACACTAGACTGTGCACACTCTCAAGCATGCAGGCTGACGTGGCAATAATCATCATTACCTGACACAATCAAATCTTCTGACAGCTGACAGCGCGGAGAATGAGGCGACTGTTTGTTTAATCGTGCAGCACGGTGCTCGAGGGACAGCTGGCAGCACAATCGGCCTGTGCGCAGTCCATGCCTGCGCAATCCGAAGCCAGCGCAATTCAGGTTGCGCACTCCATCATGATAACTGACAAAAGCACACGTGGCACTCATGCCATCAATTGTTCACTACATGGCAACTGTCTATGCACGATCATGCACATTTCAATCAAAAGATGCCATGTGTCCGAGACAGTTGGACCACGATCCAACAACTGCCTGCGCAGTCCACAGTTGCGTAATCCAATTCATGCACAATCCATCATACGCAGTCCAGAATAACTAAAAGTTAGTTATTTCCAGAACTCTATAAATAGAGTTTCAAGTATACATTCAAGGGGATCAGACATTAAAAGTTCAGAATTATCAGAGAGTTCAGGAGTTCTTGCTCAAGTGCTGCTGCATTCTTCCGAGGCTTTTGCCTTCAATTCTCCGAGGCTTTTGCCTTCAAGTCAACTTCTGAGGCTACCGTCTTCACAGTTCACATCGTCCAAGGGATAAAACAATCGTCTTCTAGATTGGATTCCTAAAGTTATACCTTTCCCAGAATTCTTGTAATCTTTACAAAGTTTATATCAATAAAGTTTCATATTTTTGTTTTTGCAAATAAAATGGTGACTCTGCTGGGGACGACTTTCTCCTCCGACGAGGAAGTGACAACTCAATGTGATGTAACGTCTATCGGGAAGACGCAGAAGACTCTGGTTGTGAAGGTCAACCAGACGGCCTACGAAGCCATGATCAACTCCAAGACTACCCCCCACACTGCAACCACTTCTGCCACGAGCAAAGTGCGCCCAGTGTGGGTCCCCATGGCTGCTGCACAATCTGTGGCGCAGTCTGTTTCAAAGACTATTGCACAGTCTGCCAGCAAGACTGCTGTGTAGTCTATTCATCCTGCCACTAAGACTGGTGCGCAGTCTGTTGCACAATCTGCCTCAACTACTTGTGCGCAGTCTGCTACTTCTTATGCTGCTTTGTCTAAGTATAAGACTCCTATGCCTCTGGCACAGTTAGCAGCAATTCTTCCTGCACAATTGACTGCTCCAGCAACCAGAGTGCATCCTAAACACTCTGAGGCAAGAACTCCTGATGCGCAAACCACAGCCTCTGTGGCCAGAACCAGTACACTCTCTGCCAGAGTTACTCATGCACAAGTGGCCAGTGTGCCATCAACCCATGCGCAAACTGTGCCTGCGTAATCCAAGAGAGACAGCCCTTTGGCTAATCTCTCTTCTTCTCACAACAAAGGCAAAGGCTCAGTTCTTTCCCTCAAGCACTCTACTGCTCCAGCACAATCCACTGGGGGTAGTCTTTTGGTTATTCCTTTTCCTCCTCAAAAAAAAGGAAAAGGTCCGTTGGTCTTTTCTCAAACTTCCTTGTCCCATGACTTGGAAGACAACAGAGGAAAACGCTCTTTAGCTAACCCTTCTTCACAAAACAAAAGAAAAGGCCCTTTGGTCTTTTCTCAGTCTTCTTCGGTCTTTACCGTAGAAGATCAACCTGAACGTGCCTCGGCACCAGTCAGTACAAGAATTCCTTCAAACAAGGGTTCTTCTTCCCTTCATATCAAAAGAACTTGTACTGATCAAAGAGGTATTCTGCCTACCCCGGTAGCAGAATTTTAAGATCTCCCGACTCTCAAGATATCCCGGTCAAAATAGGGAAAATTGTTGGTGTCTCAAACAGAAACCCTTGGGGGTGAATTTGCTGATCTAAGAACTTATCTCAACAGACCAACTTCGGCGAAATACAAATAGCCAATGCCGAAGACCAAACATCATCAGAAGCAAATTTCTAGGGTCAAGAACCCCGATACCTATGCCAATGAAGTGAGCACTTCCTTGTATACTCAAGGGACAAAATATTTGAAGAACCGGAACCATGTACCGAATATTGTCAAAGAACAGATCCCTCAATCTTTTGATCTCCGGGATCATCTTAGACAAAAGTGGGATAATGTCTCGACACCTCCAGTTCAATCATCTGATCATCATTGCAATCATAAAGTCATAATCCAGTGTTGTTGTCAAACAACAAAACGATCTGTCTTTGATCGTCTGAACTTTACAAACGCTGGACCTAAGTCAGAAGATGAAGACGAAGTGTTGTACGCTTCTGTCAACATGACCTCTCGAGACACTGGGGGTAAGAAGTGCTCTAAGCACGGCAAGCCTCGCCGTCCTAGTCAACGGTATTTAGATTTACTCCAGAAATCTTCTGAAGGAGTATTTCAACATACCCGATCCCGAAGCCTAGATACAATCGGTCAAAGGAATCTTCAAGATCCTTCGGGTCATTTTCTTCATTTTCAGTCAGGAGACGACTCTTTCTCCGATTATGATGCATACAGTGAAAAGCTCTGAACAGACAGTACCAAGAGAAGTGACAGCTTATATTGTCAATAAAGATCCAGATGCTTCAACTTCTGCAAATCAAGAATAGCGAATCGCTGCACTAGAAGACAAGCTGAAGACCATGGCTGAAATGGTCGCCAGTATACATTCTATTATTGTGGCACAACATGCTATACCACCGACTATACCTGCTGTAAGTCCAGAAATCATAGCATCATCGGTACCTGTCAATACAGGACTGGGGGTAGTATCTCCTCAAGTACCCCTTGTACCAGTTCAAACTACACCCAGTCAGTCAGGTGCTGGGGGTAGTACCTACAGTGCTGTGTCTCCTCCTACCACTATGACTCTGCATGCTCCTTCTACATCAGTGGAAGACGCCAATGAAGCTGTCAAACTCTTACGCACTCAGTTTGAGGCTTTCAAGGAGAAAGACAACTTACAAAAGGTTGGGGATCAAACAACCATATCCAGTTGAATGGAAGGAAGTCCCATTTCCTTCTAAGTATAAGATCCCAACAATCTCTCTGTTTGATGGCAGTACCTCTCCAAGCCAATTTATCAATCACTATGAGGTAATGACTGTCCAACTTCAACCAAATGACGCTCTTCTTACCAGAGTGTTCGTCGGTTGTTTAGTCGGCGTAGCATACAACTAGTACAAAAGTTTGTCCGATGGTTGTATCACCTCCTTCTCAGGGCTCAAACAAATCCTCTTAGAACAATTTTATGAGGGAATTAACGACATGACTATGTCAGCCCTTAATAAAATCAAGCAAAGACACAATGAGACTGCTGAGAGTTTCATCGAACGGTTCTGCCGTGAAGCCTTGAAGATGCCTCCCGGAACTCCAGCTACTGTCACTATTGATACTTGCAAGGCAAATCTTTTGCCTATCATCAGTATGTGGACATGATCTACTCAGTTCCAAGATTGGCCCTCTTTCATTGTCAACGCGAAAGCTGTTGAAGTTAGCGCTGACAAGTTCAAGCAATTGGGGGTACAAATGTCTAACCCCGACCGGGATGAACACCAGACATCAGGTGGTGGCAACCGCCAGAACAACCGCAAAGCAAAAGAAATTTTGAACATCAATCTGAACAAGAATAAAGAATCTCTGGCGGTCAATATAGCTCCTCCTACATCCACTTCTACTTCTTCAGCACCTCCATCAAGGAAATCTCATCAGAAAGTAGAGTATTCCTTCGATGAGAATGACACTGCAAGTATCTTTGATTGCTTAATTAAAAGCAACAAGATCCAACTCCCAGACCCAAAGAAGCCTGATGAAGTTGGTAAGATTGATCATCCCAAGTATTGTGTTTATCACAGGTTCATTGGACATCCTACTCGAGCATGCTACGTGCTCAAAGGCAAGATACAAGAGCTGGTCAATGCTGGTGTTGTCACTTACAACGCTCTTCTGGGAAGACCATTCCTCCATGAACACAATATTGTTCCGTCGACTCTCCATCAATGTTTTAAATACGTTGATGACAATGGTGAGGTGCAAAAGGAGGTCGCTGATCTCTATCCTTTTAAAGGCGTTGAAGCATACTGCAACGACGCACGCATGTACAAGGATGAATTCATGAAGGTGGTATTGTCTCTGGATACTGAAGAAGAGCAAGAAGCAGTACCTAAAGACACCCTTATCATACCTGTTAAAGGGCGAGTCTCTCATCCTCAGTCCTCTAAGCCACTGGCTATTCACTTGCCAGTCCAGAAACAGTCAACTGATGATGATAAAAGGGAGCTCACCTCTTCTGAGCCACTTGTTATCGACTTACGTCGTAACAAGGACAAAAAGCAGCTCACTTCTTCTGAGCCACTTGTTATTGATCTAACTCATAACAAAGAGAAAAGAGAGCTCACCTCCTCTGAGCCGCTTGTTATTGACCTCCGTCGTAACAAAACCAATCTTCCTCCACGTTCTTCTTCTCCTCCTCTTGTAATTAATCTGACCAAGCCTGCTAAGGCTAAAGGTCCTGCTGTAAATATGAATGTACAAATCAATGAAAAAGCATCTACTTTCCAGTATACTGATGTCATTTATCATACTAAATGCTATTTGGATATGTTAGATAGCTTTCAATCATTTACAATGGGAGTTGTACAATCTCTTCAAACAGAAGTCTCATTTGAAGATCCAGATGATTCTTACCGTATTGTCCCTTCTCGAAAGAAAGGTGAAAGTCCAATACTTTTTAGTAAAGGACCAGAACAACAATTCAGCTATACGGATGAAAGTAAGAGTAACGATACAGGACATCTTCAACTCCGTCGTTACAGTCAACAATCAAAAGATATCATCCGAAAGATGGGTTATGACTTCAAAAGTGGCCTCAATTACGGCAAAGGCAGACGAACTCCAGTTCGTACAACTGTTCCGAAAGGAAAGTCAGATATGTATTACAGCAGGACCAAAAGAGGTCTCGGATATACTTCTCCTCCGATGTTATCCCCAGCCGTCTCTGATTCTGATAGTGAAGAGCGTTCTAAATCTTCTGATTCCAGATCATGGGATTCTGACACTAGCATTGGTGATGTTCTTCGGCTGGTCATATCTTCCAACATGGTCTCTGTTGAACTTCCAGAAGGCTATGGCGAGGACATTGAAGAAAGCCCCAAAACAGATCCTTGGGCTCAACGAATGGATAATCAATGGGAACTCCGATTCGAACAGCGAGAACCTACTACTAAAGATCAATTGATTCAAATTGATGTAGAAAAAAGTGGGTCTCCTCGTCCAATATTTATCAGTAAGAATCTTCCAGAAGCAGATAAGTAAGAGTCGATTCTTTTTATTAAAGAATATATTGATGTCTTTGCCTGGAGCTATGAAGATATGCCGGGTCTAGATCCCCAAGTTGCTACTCACAAACTGAACATTTTACCCAATGCAAAACCAGTCAAGCAGCAATAACGGCACTTCAAACCAGAAATGATGGACGCGATCGATGATGAAGTCAAGAAGCTCATCGCTTGTGGCTTTATCCGAGAAGAACAGCATCCTGATTGGGTGGCCAATGTTGTCCCAGTTCTGAAGAAAATCGGCAAAGTTCGAGTTTGCATCAACTTTCGGGATCTCAACGAAGCCTGTCCAAAAGATGAATTTCCTCTTCCTATCATGGACGTCATGATCGACAATACCTGTAGGTTCGAACGAATATCTTTTATGGATGGATTCTCCGGATATAATCAGATTCGGATGAATCCTGAAGATGAAAAACATACTTCTTTCCGCACTCCTCGCGGAGTCTATTGCTACACTGTGATGCCATTAGCTCTCAAGAACGCTGGTGCAACATACCAACGGGCTATGAGTACCATTTTTCGAGATCATCTTCGCAAAACTGTCGAATGCTATGTTGACGATATCGCCGTCAAAAATTGTCTAAAGGAAGATCATATCCAAGACTTGAGAACAATCTTCAATCTGATGTGCCAACATCAACTCAAAATGAATCCCACCAAATCATTCTTGGGTGTCTCTAGTGGCAAGTTTCTCGGCTTCGTCATTACCTCTAAGGGTATACATGTGGATCCCGAGAAGATCAAAGCCATTCAAGAGATGCGTTCTCCACGCAACTTAAAAGAGCTACGAGGATTCCAAGGTCATCTTGCGTACATCAGGAGGTTTATTTTGAACTTGTCTGGATGCTGCAGACCATTCACTCAACTAATGAAGAAGGGTGTATCTTTTATTTGGACTGAAGAATGTCAAAAAGCATTTGACGACATCAAACGGTATCTCATGAACCTACCAGTCTTGGTGCCACCAATCTCTGGTATACCATTCTTAATGTATGTCCGTGCTATGGATCATTCATTGGGTGCTTTACTTGCCCAAAAGAACAAAGAAGGTCATGAACAAGCCATCTATTATCTCAGTCGTACTATGATTGGTACTGAACACCGTTATAGTCCGGTCGAAAAAGAATGCCTAGCTCTTATGTTCGCTGTTCAAAAGACGAGGCATTACATCATTGGTCAAACTATTCATGTCATATCCTGAGTTAAACCTCTTCGGGTACTCATGAAGAAGCCTAGTACACTCAATTCTCGGCTGGCTACATGGGCTATCCTGCTAGCTCAATATAACATGGTATATGTTCCACAAAAGTTTGTCAAAGGTCAAGCACTGGCAGATTTCTTGGCGGCTCATCCTGTACCAGAAACATCCAAGCTTTATGATAAAATTCCAGATGAGACATTGGAAGTCAACATGATCTCTGAAAAATTTCCAACCTGGCGTCTATTCTTCGATGGTGCATCCAGAATCGGACCAAATGGTGTCATTGTAGCAGGAGTTGGAGTTGTCCTCGTTTCTCCAGATGGATCAACCATCCAAAGAGCCTACTCTCTAGATGAACCATGTTCCAACAATGTAGCAGAGTACAATGCTTTACTCATCGGCCTTCAGCTAGCCAAATAATTGGACGTCGAATATCTCGAAGTTTACGGCGATTCTAAGCTGGTTGTCAACCAGGTTAGAGGAACTTATGAAGTTCGACATCAAGATCTGGTACCTTATCATGAAGCAGCAATCAACATGGCTATATCATTCAAAGCATTCTTTATTGACTATGTTCGCCGAGCTTGCAATACCGAAGCAGATGCCTTAGCCAACCTTACAGCTGTCTTAGCCATCCCTGTTAAAAGACAGCAGGTGGTGGTTATCTCTAATCGAGAGTTGTTTTGCATTGAAAACAATCGTAATATTGAATTTAACAATCTTGTTGAAGTCAATGTTATCGATGAAGACTAGAGAACTCCTTTTATCGACTTTGTGGTTCATGACATACTCCCCGAAGATCCTAAGGAGGCTACTAGTATTCGACGACGATCTCTCCGATTCTACTACAATCAAACCACCAAAACTCTTTATCGACGGACTTATGACGGTCTTCTCCTGCGCTGTCTCACTGGTGATGAAGCAAAGCAAGTGTTGCGTGAAGCTCACGACGGTGTTTACAGAGCACATCAACCCGGTCCTAAGCTACAGGATCGTATTCGGCGAATGGGTTATTATTGGCCCTCTATGGTATCAGATGCCATTGAATATGTAAGAAAATGTCGTGCTTGTCAAATCTATGCCAATTTTATTTACCAACCTTCGGAATTTCTACATCCGACTGTTGCTTCCTGGCCTTTCAAAGCTTGGGACATGGATGTCATAGGTCCCATTAATCCTCCTTCTTCTAGAGGACATCGGTTCATATTAGCAATAACCGACTACTTCTCCAAATGGGCTGAAGCTATACCTTTGGCTGAAGTCAAAACCTGCAGCGTTATCAACTTCGTCAAATACCATGTCATCTACAGATTTGGTGCACCTCGAAGGATCATCCATGACAACAGACCTCAATTTATCAGCCAGAAGTTCACCAGATTCTGCAATGATCACCGAATTGACAATGTCGCCTCGACAGCCTACAATCCTGCTGCTAATGGCTTAGCCGAAGCCTTCAACAAAACTATCATTAAGCTCCTCAAGAAGTTTGTATCCACTAACAAACGAAATTAGAGCGAGAAGCTTGGTGAATGTCTATGGGCCTATCGAACTACGGTCCGCAACCCTACAGGCTTTACACCTTTCTCTCTGGTGTACGGGTGTGAAGCTGTTCTTCCTTTGGAACTTCAAATTTCGTCCTTAAGGATCGCCATTGCTAACGAGCTCACTTCAGAGAACAACGACCTTCTTCGACTTCAAGAACTGGAGGCACTCGATGAGAAGCGATTAATGGCTCAGCAACATATTGAGTTGTATCAAGCCCGCATCTCGAAGACTTGCAACCACAAAGTTAAAGTCAGAGCCTTTTAACAAGGAGAACTTGTTCTAACAGTCAGACGTCCTATGACTATGACTCATATGAGCAAAGGCAAATTCGACGCAAAGTGGGAAGGTCCCTATGTTGTAAGCAAAGTCTTCTCAAATGGAGCCTATCAACTCTCAGAGTTAGACGGTCGAGTTGCTATGATGCCTATCAATGGCAAATTTCTTAAGAAATATTATGTATAAATGTAAATGTTTATAAATCATCAGACAAGTTCAAGTTCATAAATAAATTCAAATTTTATTTCATCATGAATGATAGTACATGATATTAAAGGAGATCACTATCATCCTTCTCGACATTGGGACGCGGACCACTGCCGTCCTTCTCAAAGACACGGTCAGCAAAAGAGCCAAGAACCTCCTTGCTGGAACCCACGAAGAACTTGCAAGCAGCCATCCTCATGGCCTCTTCTTCTTCAGTCTTTCCTGGTTCAAGTAGGAAGTCCAGGATATCTCGCGGTGGTTTGAATGCAGACGAACCTTCGCCTGCCTCTGTCTGCTTTGGCTGGACCAGTTCGGCCGGACGTTCTTCATCGCCCGCTTCAACTTTCGGGGCAAGTTCAGCCTTCTTGGATGCATCTCCAGACGATATTTTTATGTTGAAAAGTTGAAGTGCTTATTCCTGTCAGATTTCTGTTCTATTTATAGACAGAGATTCTCCAAACAACGAAGCGACACATTCATCCGACGGTTCGTCCGTTCATTCAAATCATTTGACGGTTCGCCCGTTCATTACATTGATGGTTCATCCATTCACATTCATTTGATGGTTCATCCGTTCATTCGATGGTTCGCCCGTTCATTTATTATCACCCGACGGTTCGTCCGTTCATCACATTCATCTGATGGTTCATCCATTCACATTCATTTGACGGTTTGTCCGTTCATTTCATTTCATCTGATGGTTCATCCGTTTATATTCATTTGACGGTTCGTCCGTTCATTCATCATCATTTGACGGTTTGTCCGTTCATTACCATCCATTCGACGGTTCGTCCGTTCATTCATCATCATTCGACGGTTTGTCCGTTCATTCATCATCATTTGACGGTTTGTCCGTTCATTACCATCCATTTGACGGTTTGTCCGTTTATTCCACCATTCGACGGTTTATCCGTTCATCCCGACGATTTATGTCGTTCACATATTTTTCATCATCCACGTCAGCAACTTGTCATCCCTGATTGAGTTGTCTACTGAAATAATGATATTCAATAAATTATATTCTGCCATGTCCATATTACCGCTGATCAGATATAATGAATATAATTATTTTCTAAAAAATTCAGAAATATATCATGTCATGTACCTCTGAATATATTTTCTATCTCTATTATTTATATCTGAACAAGATATGCAAGAAATAATAGAGCCACAATAAAATGTCTTTTATTGATCAAAATTTGAGACATTACAAAAACAAACGTACTACAAAAGACAAAAGATACAAGATGTTCTTTCTACTGAGATGGAGGCATTTTCAGATTAGCAATCTGTTGCTTCAAAACTTGCAGCCGTTCTTTGCGAGAAGCCATCACTCTCCTCCTGGCCTCTTCCATCCCGGATTCTTCATTAAAAGTGGGCATAGTCACCATTCGGCGAGTGATTTCAGCATCATGAGCTGCTACATACTCGTCCCTTTCCTGAGTTAGAGCACTGAATTGTTGGATTACAATCTGATGCTCAGTAACTTCGTTTTCCAGCTCTTCTTGGAGACGAGCAATCTCCGCTCTTAGCTCAGCAATTCTTCTTTTTTTTCCCTCAAAAGTCGAGGTCACTGATTCCAGCTTGGATTTATACTCAGCAGATTTCGTAGAGTAGGCCTCCAAGAGGTTCTGGAGATTCACTCTTTCAATTGCAGCTGCCTGAGCCATCTGTTCGAATTCTGCCTGAACTAAGGGTTCTACTTCCCCTTTGTTGAGTTCTTTATAATTCTTTATGGAGATTTCCAGCTCATTCAATATATGGTCAAGGAAAGTGGCTTGAGCCTCATCACCTTGCTCCCGGATGGCCTTCACCAAGAAAGAGATCGGACCTCTAACCATATAAAAATCAGCATCTTCTTTGTCCATCATTCTATTGATCATAGGCCCCAAGGACTCGAAGAAGCATTTGGTGAATGATTGGATGACAAGCTGATTAATCGCCAGAGCACCAGGAGTCGTAGCTACTCCCGTTGATGACGAGGCAGCAGGATGTTCAGTTTCTCGTATCTGAACAGCAGGTTCTTTGAATAAGGGAACCAAAGTGGAGCTAGTTGCCCCTCCTGGTTGTTTCTCTGCAAAAGTAAAGATTGTCATTTTGCCTGTCGTTTGCTATTGTCTAAGAAGATCAAAAGTAAAAACAGTCTTACCATGATTGGATCCAGCAATGAGCCTATCATCTGTAGGAACAGACTCTAACTGAGCAGAAGTAGCTTCAGACGCTACTGCCTGACTACTTCCTGCTTCAGAGCCACATGATAAATGATGACTGCCACTAGCAATCATCGACGCAAGCACTATGTCCGTACACGTTGGAAGTGCCGGAGAAGTCTCGAGATCTGCAGGGAATACAAATAAAGATGTCAGCTATCAATCTATTTAAAAGAAGATTGTTAATTTCATTTTATACCTTGAGGATCAATGATGGGAGTTTCCTCCGGAGCCGCTTCTTCATCTGCTGCTTTCTCTGGAGATGCCTCTACTTCAACATCCTTTTCAGGATTTAGGGTATCATCGGCAGCATTAGGAGACATATGCTCTTCATCATCCCTTTCGGGATCTTGTATATCTTCGTCAATATTTTAGATGAAGAGCTCTCCTCATTTTTATCTTCCTCCGGTGTATTCCTACTGGCAGTTGCAGCATTTTGATTAACATAATCCTCCAGCGGGCCGAAGTCGCAATCTTCTAAAGCTGCAATCACTTGACGATCCTCCTCATCGCGGAGTGTCCTAGGTGTAAGGGGAGGTTGAGTCGTCTCCGCAGCAGGTGAAGGAGATCGTGCAGCATCATGCTCTTCCTCCACGATATTATCTCTAGGCTCTTCAGCCTCATTTCTTTGGTCCAATTCTTCCCTCCGCTCAATCTCTTCTCTATGTTCAGGACTGGGAGTTCTATGCCCAAACTCAGGAACGGGAGTGGGAGATGACATGGTGATTCCCGCTGCAGCGTCTGCCACTATCGAAGACAAAACTTGTCTGGGAGGAGAGTCTGTTAATTTTCTTCTGCGGACCAACCTTTTCTTTCTATGCAGAGGTCTCTCAGGACTCTCTACGTTTATTGCCTCGACTTATTTTTGAATAGAGGTCGGTGTGGCAGCTTCTTCCTGCTGAATTGTCTCGGCCTGCTGCCGAGATTGAGATCTGGTAGTAATCTTTTCTGAAGAATGATCCAAGATCAGTTTCTTCTTCGCAGCTGCGACAGAAGGCTCCTCTCTCCTTCTCTTCTTGGCCGGAGATTTAGCAACCTTCAAAGAAACGTGCAGTGGCGCGTTAATCTCTTCAGGGAACATAACGTCCCTCGAAACTTCTAAGGGTGCATCCACTGGCTCGTGTACCTCATCATTACCTGGAAGTGACATGATGACTCCTCCCTTCTTCAATCTCGTTGCAGACGCGAAGCTATCCACAAGATTGAAGTTCTCGGCAAAAGTGTTCGATGATGTATAAAACACCGAATATGTGAACAGCATACGAGGGCCATGAGTACTATTCACCGGCATCGAGAACGTTGCTTTCGTATCTCGAGCGTTGTAATAAGCCCAAGCTCGGGCTCCATCTATCAAGAAACCTTTTCCTTGTAGGCATGAGATAGCATTACCTACGTGGAATTGGTCATATCCAAACTGTCGAGCAAACCGGCTAGGAAGATATGGCTCCAAGTAGCATTCTTCTTCAAACCGATACACCAAGTGGGATAGACGAATTATTTTCAACCACTCAAAAGCTGTACGGCTCAAAGGTTGCATCTTTGAGTCAATCATGTTGGTCGGCATCTGTTCATATTCGACGGGAGGACGAGTACAATAGAAGTTCCACCCTTTGCTAAGGTTCAAAGCATATATGCAATCTCTCAAGGAAGTGTATTTCCACTTACCTTGGGAGTATCTTCGCAAAAAGCTGCCACTGACTGGTCCCATGTTGGGGTCCATCAAAGTAGGATGGTATAGAAGCAACCACCCGAACAGATAAGTATACGACAATTCTAGCCGAGGAAACTCTTTCTCGCCCTTAGCTTTCAGCATCAATCCGACGTACAGGCGGAGACTGGCGTTCAATATACAAGTCATCGCCGATAAGAGATCCATTTTGTATCCGAAGACTAATCGAACGGCAGCAAAAAGAACTCCGCAATGGAAGCGGTCTACGGCACTTGCTCCGGGAACGACGAATCGACGGAGCCAATACGTTAGAAATCCTGCTAATTGGGCTTCTTTTGACATAACTCGATATCCTACTCTCATATAACTCTCGAGAATGTCTCCTTTCTTTAGAGGAGGACATTAATGATGATCGTCCTTGATCTCGATATCCAAGTCTCCACTTTCCTCCATTAACTTCACCACTTCAGTGCGGCTCAGTGGTTTAAAAAAGTCGGGATAGCAATTATCATGTTCCTTGGTCTTCTTTTCTTTAATATGGTTGAGGAACAGATAAGGCAACCATTTGGATGAATAACAGGTACCAGATGTACCACTTTGGTAAAATAGAGAGCAGATTTTTATAATGACACAGCAGTTCTTCGAAGGCTGCTACCATGGCTGCGTTCTCTTTTCTAAGTTTGTCCAATTCATCATTAGTTGGGACAAATTCCTCATACGGGGCATCCCCCATCGGCAGGTGAGAGATGTACTGCATCTCGTGAAGGGCAAACTCGATTTTTCCGCAGGGAGTCATAAAAGTCCCTGTCCTGTAATTGTATCTCTCTGCTAGAGCCAGAAATAGATGCGAGTTGGGGGCAAAACCGTAAACAGTGGCATGCACTGCTTGATACAAGTTAATCTGCTGAAGTTTGTCTTCAAACTTAGTCAAAATCCAGTTTGCTATACAATTCCATCTCTTATAATCTGGGTTCACCAGTCCAGTTAATCTGAGGTCTTGCTCTGGATACCTCCCTTCGACCTTCGCGAACTCATTCGCGAATATTGGAGTTCTCACGGGCAATAAGCAAAGAAGAGTTTTCCGGCGGAATACAACCGGGCTTTAAACCTCTGAGCAAGACACTGTATCGTTCCGAAGAACTGTAGAACATGTCTTTCTTGTTAGGCCCCTTCTTCACATAAATCTTTCGTGGACGGGCATCCTAAAAAGGTGTGAGATTCCATTCCATTTTCCTCGGATAGCTTGCATGAGCATATCGAGATAAGGGGAGGCAGCGGGAGATGTCTGGCATCGAGATTGTCTTGTCTGTCTATTAAAAAATCTGTTCTTCCATCCGTGGCCTCGGATGGGAGTTTTTCTCAAAAGCCTCGCCAAACAGAAATAGGGGCTTCTTGTGAATGATGGCATCTGCCGACTCCAAAGGTTGCCCATTCATCAGACATAACAGGGTTTCATTATCTTGGGTTACCAAGATAGCTTGGCGGGAAGCTGGCAGATCATACTGTGGATAGTGCACATGGGACAGATCCTCTTTGAATTCTGATTCTGAAAGAGTCCCTACAAAGTTCTAAACTCCGGATCTTCTCTGGTATTAACTGCATCAAACAGAGAAAACAAAAAAAAAATCAGCACAAGTACTATCAAGGATGCAACCATCAGATTGCACAAAATTAGATTACGCAACAAACAGATTGCGCAACATCAGATTGTGCTGGCAGTCTCGCGCAAATCAGCAAATTGTGCTGACTTTTGCCAGCGCAGTTCAACCGATTGTGCAAGAAGTTATTCTTCATAAAAATGAAGGATAAACTGTTTCGTACTACCAAAACCCTAAAAAGGGTGGCGCAGTATGATCATATCTCTAAAAAGAGATGGATTCTGAAAGAACATTGAAGTCGAACAACTCTAAAAAGAGTTTTCGATTAGATTAACTACCTTGCATAGCTGGATGCGCAGTTTTATGGCGAGAAGGACGTCGCGCAACCCTAGCCGAGGACTCGGCAGGGGCCTTGCCCTTGTCGGCGGCGGAGGAGCGTCTGGGTGCCATGAGATCGACGGAGAAGAAAGGCTGAAGTCTGAGTAGGTTCGAGGTTTCTCTCTCTGAAAGCAAGTAAAGAATGATTTAAAGGATTGAAGGAACTATTTATAGTTTTTCAAATCGAAACAGCTGCCTCAGATTGCGTCTAAAAAGTCGGACTGACCCATCCGATTGCGCAGACAGCTCAGTACATGTGCAACTTGATTTGAAATTCAAAAATTCAAAGTATTTCGAAATTTTGAATAAATTCAACTTTCGAAAACTTTAAAGGGGTCTTGTAGGTCCTAAAAAATCAAGTTGCACACATCAACAAAGTCATGATGATTGAGAAATGCATCTTTCAAACGAACTGCGCAGACATCAGACTGCGCATCATACAGATTGCGCACACTAGACTGCGCACACTCTCAAGCGCGCAGGCTGACGTGGCAATAATCATCATTACTTGACACAATCAAATCTTCTGACAGCTGACAGCGCGGAGAACGAGGCGACTGTTTGTTTAATCGTGCATCACGGTGCTCGAGGGACAGTTGGCAGCGCAATCGGCCTGTGCGCAGTCCATGCCTGCGCAATCCGAAGCCAGTGCAATTCAGGTTGTGCACTCTATCATGATAACTGACAAAAGCACACGTGGCACTCATGCCATCAATTGTTCACTACGTGGCAACTGTCTATGCACGATCATGCGCATTTCAATCAAAAGATGCCATGTGTCCGAGACAGTTGGACCACGATCCAACAACTGCCTGTGCAGTCCAATGTTGCGCAATCCAATTCATGTGCAATCCATCATGCGCAGTCCAGAATAACTAAAAGTTAGTTATTTCCAGAACTCTATAAATAGAGTTTTAAGTCTTCATTCAAGGGGATCAGACATTAAAAGTTCAGAATTATCAGAGAGTTCAGGAGTTCTTGCTCAAGTGCTGCTGCATTCTTCCGAGGCTTTTGCCTTCAATTCTCCGAGGCTTTTGCCTTCAAGTCAACTTCTGAGGCTACCGTCTTCACAGTTCACATCGTCCAAGGGATAAAGCAATCGTCTTCTAGATTGGATTCCTAAAGTTGTACCTTTTCCAGAATTCTTGTAATCTTTACAAAGTTTGTATCAATAAAGTTTCATACTTTTGTTTTTGCAAAGATACATGTTACTCACAACTCACACACAACTCGTGTTACCTTCGTGACAAAGTTAATGACATGCACTCTATTGACGGTAGTCTCTTAACTCTAGGTCCACAAGCAGAAAAATAATAATAACTGAAAATAAAAGTACAGAAAATAATAACAAAATAATAAGATGCAAGTAAATGTAAGCAGTAAATATGACAAGGTATCTTGCCTGATATCCGAGTGAGGTAAGATGATGTCCTGGCGACGAATCAACAACAACGCACAAAGAGAAAGGTGTAGGAACAACTTCGAATGCTGAAAATAGTCTATTATCTAATTATAATTAATACTGCACCTATTACATTTATTTAATAAAATTTGAATTTGGGATATGGTATAGGTTTTCGTATCATCTTTCCGAAAAACTAAACGGATCGCATTTTCGTTTCCAAAATCTGCCGAAATCGCAAAAATACCGAAACACGTTTATTTTTTTGGATACTAGATACTCAAACAGTTTTCCAAAAATCTATAGAATGAATTTTTTCTAGTAAAATATGTTTTTGGAAACCTTACCTCGATACGCTTCTTATAAAAAAACTGGAGGCGAAACGGAGTTCGGAGCTAGGAGATATCGTCTTTCCAAGTTGCTCTTGCTGCTAAAAAGTGGGGCTGAATTCTAATGACGAATTTTAGAGTTTCTATTAGACTAAAAAAAATTTCAAATTATGGTTGATAGAAGGGGGATGTATTGGGTTTATATAGGTATCTATTTCAGATTTATCTCCTAAATTAGATAGGATTTGATTTAAATTGATAGAAGTTACTTTGTTATGATATAATATAGATAATGATGCTTTCCTATTAGACTTAAGATTATGATTAACTTAAAATATCGTTCATATTTATCTAAATTATCTATAACATTATTTAAAGTTACTGTAGATAATAAATAGAGTTAATATTTATTTAAACAACCTTCATCTAATCTCATTTATACAAGCTGAAATATTTAATACTAAATTGACATTTATTCTATATTATGTAAATAGTGTACAATATACGTAACATGTAAAAAGTAATAAAAGTTATGAAATAAATCCTAAAATTTTGAGAAATATTGTATAACATAGTTTAGATCCTTAATGTACTAGAAAAATAGCTTTATATATTTGTATACTAAATTCACTAATGAGCATTATACTAAATATATGTAAAATAATACAAATTATATAATAAGTCAATAAAGTTATTTAAAAATCCAAAAATTCAACAAATATTTATTTTGAAAAATCAGGAGGTTTACAAAAGTCTTATCTAGATAAGGACTAAGAAGAGTTTTAATTCCCCTTGGATTTTCCACTATTTAATTCAAATTGATTTAAAAGTAACTCAATCAAATATAATCCAATGTAGATAGATTCTACCTCTAATTTAAACTGTATTTAAATAACTTAATTTTTTTTCCAACTTAAATCACTATAATTAATTACATATTAAATCAACCCATATTTAATATACTTTTTTTGAAATAATATATTAATGATAATAATTAATTTCGAAAATACAAATATATATACACTCGCATGCAAAAATAATACTTACATAAAATACAGTTTTTCTAAATTACTAGTTATACTTGTACCATAAAATAAAATGGCCTTTTTAAAAATAAAAATAAAGTTTGGAAATCCTCGGCGCGACGTATTTACAACTTCAAGCAATATAAAATATTTATCGTCTATTATTTTGAAATATTTTTTACATCTATATAATTAAAATATTTTATAAAAATATATACTTCGTACTTATTCGCACTTGACGTGAAATTTACGAAACGCAAACTCGTACACGACGTACAAATACGAAGTACAAAAAAATCAATACCATATTTATTAAAAAAATTGTAGTAGAAATTTAGGGGTTTTACATCCTACTCAACTTACGAGAATTTTGTCCTCGAAATTTAGGAATAGCTAGGGTAGGGGAGATAGAAAGAGTTCACCAATACCAAAATACGATTAAATTTTTGTATGAGGCGAAAAAACGACGTTCGACACAAACATGCATTAGAAGATCGTGATTTTGATATCTGCGAAAATACATCATGGTTATGGAATTGAAGAAGGGTCGCCAGTTAAGGTAATAAAATTATGATAACACGAATTAGAGAATAGAAAAGAATTGAGTAGGTCAAAGAGAATAATTTAGACATTTAGGAGAGATGGTTTATTGAGCGAATATGGTCGTCTAGGTTTAAGGTATGGTTAAGAAAATGATTTGAATCATTTTCAAGTTTCAAGAACGATTAGAAGGTTGCGATAATGAATCTAGGGTAGAGGAAAAAGGTAACTCAAGACAGGGATATAGTCACATTGGTTGGTCAGTGGTTAACTATCTTGGCAATAGATGGTGGACAACTAAGGGGATATCAAGTACGAGTGTTTGTCTTTCTAATATAGGCGAAAGACAAAAATAATAAATAGTTCGAAGAAGATATTATCGAATATGAATAAGTGGTTCAAAGACGATTGAAAATTTTTAAAAAAATTACCAAGGCAGTCGCAGATGGAATTCTAGAGGCAAAGTTTAACTATGTCTTCATCCACGTCGAATAATATTTGAAAAGCGAACCAAAGTACACTAGGTTGATCAGACCATCATGCACCATTTTCTGATTAGACAATGTATTAGTGGGCGTCCCCAATAACACATATGTCGTGAACAAGCTCAATAAAAGAATAAGCTTGCAAAACTAAGGCTAAATTAGCATCATAAGATAGTCAAAATATAAGGAATACTAATAAAGGAAATTAAATAGTCGAAGATCCATTAAAATCTAAGTCTTGCCCGAAGTTTGGACTTATGCAGTCGTCCTAGTGTTTTCTTATCTATGGCTTGGTTGACTAGATAAGTTAGGGTCCTCTGAATTCTATAGTCTAAGTAAACTTATCAATATGGATCACAAGGACAAAGGTTTGTTAGGTCATGAGGTATTCTACCCAACTTACAAGAGTTAAACTAGTAGTGTGATGGGACAATGGGTTAAGCAATCAAGATAAAGTACAAAGTTAAGCATTTAAGAAATTAAGTAGAACAAAATTACATATCGGATCGAAAGAATTGAGTCGAGGTTGAGTCCATATCCTTGGTCGAAAAATATATCGGTATTATGGTAAAGGTTATAGTCTAGTCTTTATGACCCGAAAGTCATATCATAAAAATAGAGTACCAAGGGACATGTTTGAGTGGGACATGATATACCTACATGAAGGTGAGCTCGTCTAGGTCTTACATATAAAATTTGTTGGAAGGTAACAGCTAGTATTACACTCCAAATATCAAAGTCACGGTAAAGGACACAAAAAGATCTAAATAGAAAGTGGGAGTTCATGAAGTGACAATTAATGTACAAACATTAAAGAAGATCAAGTTGAAGCAAGAAATAAAATTAATTAAGGAATATAGTAAAATAATTGAGGGACACAGTTTTCAGAGAGAAGATAGTCTCCTAGGTGGATACAGTCAAGGAACGATTAAATTATTTCTCAAATTTCAAACGGTTAGAAGGTCACAATAAAAGATCTGGATATGGAAAAAGGTCGAGTAAGTCAAAATTGAGATATAGTCACATGGTTTGGTCGAAGACTAACTATACTTGTGTATATACATCTATCTTGGTCATGGATGGAATGTAGAGTACCTCTACCTCATTAGGGTGACCTTGCCTGCTACTTGGTTCTCTATCAAGATAAGATTTAATTCCAAAATTTGAGTTCCCAATATGTATTTCCAAGCTCGACATAAACTACGATATTCAAGCATAATCATAAAAATAATTCAAGTCTTTAATAACCCTAAGATAACCCTTACTATGACAAAAAATATATATATATTTTCCTCCAATATGCACAAACTAAACTTTCTTATTCTCTAGTCGGTTGAGGTCATCCATCATAACTTAGAAAAATTTAGATTCCTCTAATCAATCTCAAAATAAGCTTTATCATATCTCTTAATAAATTTTCCACAAAATCGCAATATTATAAATCCAAAATTTAAACTCAAGATTTAGATAATCTTATCAATCGGGAATTATGCAACAAAATTTGAAGATTTTTTTTTTACAATTGAAATATTAAACTCAAAATCTAAATAAATTTATCAATCATAGATCGTATGACACATTTCGAAATTTAAAATTTTCCTCAAATCAATTTATATCCTCAAAAGATATGAATAGCTATAACCCGAAAATCATAAATATTTTCTAAATCTTCAAAATCAAAGATTTTACTCAATCTTCTATCAATCCTTTGGTGAATACTCCTAGTAGTCTCAAGATAAAATTCTCTCTGTCCTCAAAGTTGGTAATATTGCTACTACCCAACTTAGAATTAACTAATCCTTAAGATCATACTTTTAGAAAAATAAAAGCCTCTATATCTTAAATAAGACCTCAATGTATACTAATTGTGAATGTAATCCTTCTAGTCACGTGTTTGACCTATGATCATATACTAGTGTAGTCATCTTCTTAACCGACATTAAGCACGAAAAAGTAAGGATTCACGGTAGAAAGGGGTCAAACAAGATGCAATCAAGGAAGGCAAACGAGAGTTCGAAGTTTGGAGTCAAGAAAGAATGTCAAGTATATGGATGAGATCCAAGACTCTAATCCTATCTACAGGCTCACATCGGTACAATACCATAACCGAAGTGATAAACTTGACCTGCATGGGCCACCACAAAAATATGTAACGCCCCAGTCCCAAAAGACTTGGGACTAGAATCGTAGACATGCCAGCTGTCTACATACAAAGTATACTCCAATATATGGATATCTCGTATGTACATGTCATGTCCCAGTACCGAAATATGGGGACGGACGTCGGCCAGCTACACCGTATAAGGTACGAATACGCTATACGACGATGACGGCTGTCAAGTCTTGCTGGGTATCCTAGCATGCAAGTATCTATGGCCTAAATCCGATCTCATATCCACAGGCGATAGCAAAGAAATAATCGACAAGAGAGAATCATATGGAAAGCAGAAAAATATGCATATGATAATCAGGAGGTCTACAGTACAGAAATAATGTAGACGAGTATACGTTCCCACAGTTCCTAGCATGGTCGGGAACTGAAGCACATCCTCCAAGTCGAGTCTGGAAGATCCACAGGGTCGGTCACATGCAATCTGGGAACAATCCAGGGTTGGTCAGGAAAACCGTAGCATGTACCAGAAAGGAAGGCTCAAGGACGGGCGAAGAAAAGCCAGCAGGATAAAATATGACAGTAAGACATCTATAAACAATAAAAGAAGGTAAACGATCATGCGGTAACAACGCACGATAACAATCCAACAACTATAAGTATCCTGGTCGTAATCTCGGTCGATAGCCTATCGTAGCACAATAACCAACCCAACAATCAAACAAGAACATGGGTTGGATCATGCACCACGATAGTCCATGTTCCTCAGTTATTCCTAGAAGTAACTCAACAATCATCACAATCATCCTAACATATACTAATGCCTGCATCGCTAAATGGAGATCGTAGTCTGTCATCGGGACAGTAATCCACCCCTAAATCAAATAAGAACAAGGAAATGAAATACTGAGCCGGGACAGCGTTACGCACCAACGAGCTTAGCAAACAGCAAGCCATACAATTTATATGAATAAGCGGCCACTCAAAATGCCTATGGCTCTCTATGTGGAGGTTGGGTTACCCCAACAATGCAAGTATGGGAATCCTCAGATCGTGCCGTCCCAGCAGGGCTAGCGAGGCCAAGTATAGCATGTAAGAAGAGCACCGATCCCTCGTAAGGCCACCGGGCTTTACATGTCACCACCGGTCCCTCGTAAGGCTACCGTGCCGAGCATGCCATGTATATAATGTATAGTACATAAGTAGCCGGATATTGCCATCCACTAGTACGAATGGTAACAATATCCGTGGCGGCCAGCCTGCAGGTCATGACTAATGTCTGGGATAAGGCTGGTAATGCACGATATCTGGATTCCGTTCCCTCCCAATGTTTCTACCAGTTTAAGTTGCCTAGATTAACCCTACATTTATCCGGAATCACATGCCGTGGTCATATGATCATCCTCCTAGATGTCGTACCTCAGTACGAGAACGCTAAGTAAGAATCAACCTCGGCACCTATAGTCCCAGTTGTGATCCATCCTTAGTGTTATGCAACAAGCAAGCAAGCAATCCTAACCACGCTATGACTATAGGCCAACTACCAGATACCCGTGCAGGTAATCATATAATATAGCCAGAATATCAAGATGGCATCGCAATGCCATATAATCATGGAAGTAGCACCTCAAAGTGCCAGTAGACAAGGGGCACCGCAGTGCAAAGTCAGGGCCAGTACCTCAAAGGGTAAGCTGGACTTATAGCTCGGATACAAGTAGTCAGGTCTGGGACAAGGACAAATCTGTCAATCACAAGAAGTCATCTGCCCACATCGTGGCATGGATATCAGGTCAAGTACAAGATCAGAACTTCTACTATAATAACATCTCAAGCATATATGGGAGCCTAGAGCTCCAATCATCCAGTCGGTCTATCCACCAGATCAATCTATCAAGAGTCACCCCTCTACAATGGAATCAATATCATGTCAGGAAGGTCAATAACCAAATACCAAGCTAATCACTATAAGCAATGCTAGGCCCTCTGGCTCACAAGAATCCTCCAAGTCAACGATCACAAGCCACTAGAAAATGAGTCCCTCAACTACCAAAACATAGCAATCAAACCAGGTTCCCCAACTACCGGAATACACAAAGGTACTAGGTTTTGGGCGCTTGGGAAGTCGAGTAAAAATTATATATTGATATCCTCGATATTCTATTCGTTCCGCGAGATACTCGCACCAATATCAAAATCCAAAGTCCTCAAAGATATATCTGATCAAATTAGAACATCACCAAAGAACTAGCAACACTATCTAAGAATCCACTTAGTCTACCATAATCACTATCTCAATATCATATCTCCTCATAGTCAATCCTCGAATAAGATCATAATCCCGACACATGGGTCAACATTAATCAATGCCGTCGAAAGATGGAAAGGATTGTGTGAACCACTCTGGATCAGATCCACAACCCTTAAACCAAACAAGGACCAGGGTTGCAGACCTTCACCCGAGTAGAACCGCTCTCCTTACATAATCGAGAAGACAGGACAGGCAATGGAATAACAAACTAAACTAGAACACCATCTAAAAAGAAGGGTCACGGGTCAAGAGTCCAATGGGTAATACCGTCGAAAAGGCAAGGATTGCGTGAACCACTCTGGATCAGATCCACAACCCTTAAACCAAACAAGGACCAGGGTTACAGACCGTCTCCCGAGTAGAACCGCTCTCCTTACGCTATCCGACGGACAAGACAGGTCAAGACGCTAGGCGACTAATCTAGTCGAGAGTCTACCTAGCAGGTAATGGGATCAGGTAAACTATGCCAAGGTGAACATGCACGAGCCCAGTCCAGCAAACCAAAGGAATGGTTCTTCCTAGTCCTTCGAACCAAATTCCCAACTGGGAATTCTGGAAAAATTCGGCAGAAACTCCTTTGTAATCAGGATGGGAGTACCCTACGAATTGGGGCTAAAACCACTCGGCATAACCCGCCGCAGAAACACAGAATCGCAGACTGAGAACACTAAGTCTCAGCTACCAGCAGCACTACGATACGTACTGGAAACAAATCGATAGCCGAGAACACTAAGTCTCGGCCTCCAGTAGCACTACGATGCGTACTGGAAACCAATCGAACCCGAGACCACTAAGTCCTGGCCTCCAGCAGCACTACAATGCGTACTGGGCGCCAAGCCAACACATATAACAAGAAATCGTCCCGCAGGGCGCATCACAGCACATATCCATAGTTCTAACCCAAGCACAATCACAACCACAAGAATAGTTAGCCAGAGCCGTTACCCGACCGCGAGTCGGACACGGGGCATACGGGGACCATCCGTACAAGTGAGTCGTGCCCGTGTTCTCGGAGGTGTGGATGACGCATCCGAGTTTGTTCGATACGGTCTATCCCGGTATCGAACCAAGCTATTCTAAGTTATCATGGCAGTTCTATTGCTAAGCTACACTAATCATGGTTATACATATTTACAATAAATTAAATGCAATAAGTCCAGGAGAGAGGGCAAGAGCCGTCGATGAGCAAGGGATACTTGCCTAGAGGGCTCGGTTAGATAAGCAAGTCTTCGGCGATCGCTATCCAGGCTAGCACGTTCATCGAGGTCCTCAGAACACAAAATAAACAATAATCAGAATTAAATAATAAAATAATAACAGGAAGCACGAAAGATGGCAGAAGGCTATACCGTGCGGGTCCCGCAAGTAGTACAGGGATCTGATACGAAAATCGAGGCACGCGGACCGATATAGTCACGCAAACCGAGACGTACACATATATGAGACACGTACGAGAATCGAGATGAATATGAGACAACGTACACGTAAATCGAGACGTGCACGTAGATCGAGGAAATCACGAATATCAAGATAGCGCACAAATCAATATGACACGCAAATCGAGACGTACATGCGAATAGAGACGGCACAAAGACCAATGCGGCACGTAAATCAGAGCGAGTATGCAAATCGGTACGTGCACGTATCGAGGCAGCACGGGTCACGAGGTAGGCACAAAGGCCGAGACACGAGGATCGAGACAACGCACAACCCGAGGTAGCACGGGAATCGAGGTGCACGAAAACCGAGTTGGCACGCACACCATGGTATGTGCAAACCAAGACGACATAAATCTAGGGGCACGCATCTCGAGAAACACGGGAAATAAGGGAACGCGCGAACCATGTGCACATGACCCAAGGCACGTGGCCCAGGGAACACGCTGCCCGAGCAGCGCGGGGCTCGAGACGTCCCGCTGTCCTAGGCAGCACGTAGACCGAGGTACACGTAAACAAGGTGACACATACACCGAGGTGCACACGACCCAAAAACATGAGGAATGAGGAAGCGCACCAATCGAGGGTGCGCTGCCCGAGATGACACGCTGTACGGGGCAGCATGCATCCCAAGGGTGCACAGACCAAGAAAAGGGGAGAGAGGAGGCAGAGGAGGTTCTCACCGGAGGGGGTTGCCGGCGGAGAGGGAGGCGTCCGGAGCTACTAGGGGAGGTTGGAGGAGGACGGAAGCAGCGGCAGGGGCCTACGGAGAAGGCCGGCCGGAGAAGATGGCAGAGGTGGTGGCCGCGGCGCTGGTGGTGGCGGCTGAAGGCGGTGGCCGCGGCGGAGGGGGCTCGGGAGAGGAGATCGAGAGGTCGGGAGAGGGAGGAGGAGCTCGGGGCGACAAGAGGGGAAGGAGGAGGTGCTGGCCGGAGCTGGGGGCTTGGCCAAGCGAAGGTGGCCGGAGGCCATGGCGGTAGCGGCTGAAGGGGGCCGCGACGGAGCCGGCCAGTCCGAGCGAAGGGGAGAAAGAGACGAGAGGGAAAGAGCAGTAGAGGGAGAGGGAGATCGGGCTGGAGGAGAGAGAGAGAGTGTAGGTGAGAGGGGGAGGAGAAACTTCTCCTGGAAGGAGAGTGAGGAAGAGAGAGAATGAGAGAGGGGTTAGGTAGATATTTGTGAAAAGGGGTAGACATAGAATCAAGAAATTAATTAATAACAAATAATTAATGAGGGCAAAATTACCTCCAATAAAATAATAAAAATTTCAAATATATCCCAAAATTAAAATCCTCCAAAATAAAAAATACAGTCAAAATACAGTCATATACCTATTTCTAAAATAGGGATGTGACATCCTACTCACCTTACAAAAATTTTGTCCTCGAAATTAAATCATGTATATAAGATTTTCAAAACTAGTACATATAGGTACCATGAAAACTCTACCCACCTTACAGAAATCAAGTAATACAATAAGAAACGAACAAAATCTCAATATGAAAACATCAAAAAGAACAAGGTCTAGCTAAATAAATCAACTCGCAAGGTAAATCCAAAACATCGAAAGAATCTCAAAAATCAAAGTCTCGCATACACGAAATAATGCCATAAATCAAAACAAGTATAGAATGTCGAAAACAATGTCAGAAAACGTAAAATCCCAACTACATAAAGAAAAATAATAAATCCGCATAAAATCATAAAATACAGGATATCTGTCTCAAACCGATGACCGTAGTTTTCTAATATCCGAAAAATGTGTGCCATGGTCATTCTTTTCTACGCCATCCGGAATGGCTGTAAAAGATTCACCATGATACTATAATCGAGCGGCTGTAACTTTCGTTACAACGCCATCAAGGTATACTAGGATCACCCGGTACTCTTGACAAATACCCAAAACGAATCAAATCCATAACCCAAATATCCGAATCACTAAAAATCACAAAATCTCTAACAATATAACGAGTCCTAGAAACCATCAAAATCCAAAATCCAGGTGAATCGTAACACACATCCAAAAATATCTTCAATAATAACCAAAAGATGGCTTTTCTAGGAAAATACTCCATATCCGTTAGAAAATACTCCAAACCAAAGATCCATATCAAAATATAATGTATAGCAAGTATATCTATAAAATAATATCTGAAACAGATAATCATGAGTTCGGAACTGTCCCAAATCAAGGAAGCCGAATCGATACGAAAATATCCCTCGAATACTCAACAAATGTTAAAATATCCAATCTCAGAGTCCTGATAAAATTTTCATTCTGCAGCAATCTAGCCAACGCTCGAAGAGGACGATAATGATACTAAGTCAACATGAAGTTAACGCACGAAATGGATAACAGGAAATCAAATAAGGTAAAACACCGGTAGAGAGTACAGAACCCAAGATAAATAATCATATAACCCAAATGATGGAGATAAGATAACACCTCATCAAATAAGGTGATCGACATGACCAACTATAGGATCATATCTATCAAACAAGGATCAGAGGTAGATAACATGAATAAGACATGGCCAAGCAAGATAGGTCCAAGTAGAGATGAGGACCATTTCACAGGTTCAAGGGAGCGAAGGACAAGTGTAACAAGTGGGAATACCAAAGAACAGTAGACTGAGATCAATAATCATGTGATACCCAACATCTCAAAACGAGACCTGCATGGGCCACCACTAAAACCTTGTCATGCCCCAGTACCGAAATACGGGGACGGACGTCGGCCAACTACACCGTATAAGGTACGAATACACTATACGGCGATGACGGCTGTCAAGTCTTGCTGGGTATCCTAGCATGCAAGTATCTATGGCCTAAATCCGATCTCATATCCACAAGCGATAGCAAAGAAATAATCGACAAGAGAGAATCATATGGAAAGCAGAAAAATACGCATATGATAATCAGGAGGTCTACAGTACAGAAATAATGTAGACGAGTATACCTTTCCACAGTTCCTATCATGGTCGGAAACTAAAGCACATCCTCCAAGTCGAGTCTGGAAGATCCACAGGGTCGGTCACATACAATCTGGGAACAATCCAGGGTTGGTCAGGCCAACCGTAGCAAGTACCAGAAAGAAAGGCTCAAGGACGGGCGAAGAAAAGCTAACAGGATAAAATATGACAGTAAGACATCTATAAACAATAAGAGAAGGTAAAAGATCGTGCGGTACCAACGCACGATAACAATCTAACAACTAAAAGTATCCTGGTCGTAACCTCGGTCGATAGCCTATCGTAGCACAATAACCAACCCAATAATCAAACAAGAACATGGGTTGGATCATGCACCACGATAGTCCATGTTCCTCAGTTATTCCCAGAAGTAACTCAACAATCATCACAATCATCCTAACATACACTAATGCCTGCATCGCTAACTGGAGATCATAGTCTGTCATCGGGACAGTAATCTACCCCTACATCAAACAAGAACAAGGGAATGAAATACTGAGCCGGGACAGCGTTACGCACCAGCAAGCTTAGCAAACAGCTAGCCATACAATTTATATGAATAAGCGGCCACTCAAAATGCCTACGGCTCTCTATGTGGAGATAGGGTTACCCCAACAATACAAGTATGGGAATCCTCATATCGTGCCGTCCCAGCAGGGCTAGCGAGGCCAAGTATAGCATGTAAGAAGAGCACCGATCCCTCGTAAGGCTACCGGGCTTTGCATGTCACCACAGGTCCGTCGTAAGGCTACCGTGCCGAGCATGCCATGTTTATAATGTATAGTACATAAGTAGTAGGATATTGCCATCCACTAGTAAGAATGGTAACAATATCCGTGGCGGCCAGCCTGTAGATCATGACTAATGTCTGGGATAAGGCTGGTAATGCACGATCTCGAGATTCCGTTTCCTCCCAATATTTCTACCAGTTTAAGTTGCCTAGATTAACCCTATATTTATCTGAAATCATATGCCGTGGTCACGTGATCATCCTCCTAGATGTCGTACCTCAGTACGAGAATGCTAAGTAAGAATCAACCTCGGCACCTATAATCCCAGTTGTGATCCATTCTTAGTGTTATGCAATAAGCAAGCAAGCAATCCTAACCACGCTAAGACTATAGGCCAACTACTAGATACCCGTGCAGATAATCATATAATATAGCCATAATATCAAGATGGCATCGCAATGCCATATAATCATAGAAGTAGCACCTCAAAGTGCCAGTAGACAAGGGGCACCGCAGTGCAAGGTCAGGGCCAGTACCTCAAAGGGTAAGCTGGACTTATAGCACGGATACAAGTAGTCAGGTCTGGGACAAGGACAAATCTGTCAGTCATAAGAAGTTATCTGCCCACATCGTGGCATGGATATCAGGTCAAGTACAAGATCAGAACTTCTACTATAATAACATCTCAAGCATATATGGGAGCCTAGAGCTCCAATCATCCAGTCGGTCTATCCACCAGATCAATCTATCAAGAGTCACCCCTCTACGATGGAATCAATATCATGTCAGGAAGGTCAATAACCAAATACCATGCTAATCACTATAAGCAATTGTAGGCCCTCTGGCTTATAAGAATCCTCCAAGTCAACGATCACAAGCCACTAAAAAACGAGTCCCTCAACTACCAAGACATAGCAATCAAACCAGGTTCCCCAACTACAGGAATACACAAAGGTACCAGGTTTTGGGCGCTTGAGAAGTCGAGTAAAAATCATATATTGATATCCTTGATATTCTATTCGTTCCGCGAGACACTCGCACCAATATCAAAATCCAAAAGTCCTCAAAGATATATCTAATCAAATTAGAACATCACCGAAGAACTAGCAACACTATCTAAGAATCCACTTAGTCTACCATAATCACTATCTCAATATTATATCTCCTCATAGTCAATCCTCGAATAAGATTATAATCCCAACACATGGGTCAACACTAATCAACACCGTCGGAAGATGGCAAGGATTGTGTGAACCACTCTGGATCAGATCCACAAACCTTAAACCAAACAAGGACAAGGGTTGCAGGCCTTCACCCGAGTAGAACCGTTCTCCTTATACAATCTGACGGACAGGACAGACAATGGGATAACAAACTAAACTAGAATACCATCTAAAAAGAAGGGTCACGGGTCCCGCAAGTAGTACATGGATCTGGTACGGAAACTGAGGCACGTGGACCGATATAGTTTCGCAAATCGAGACATACACATATATCGAAATACGCACGAGAATTGAGATGAACAGAAGATAACGTATACGTAAATCGAGACGTGTACGTAGATCGAGGAAATCACGAATATCAAGATAGCGCATAAATTAATGTGATACACAAATCGAGATGTATACACGAATCGAGACAACACAAAGACCAATACGCCACATAAATCGGTACGAGTATGCAAATTGGTGTGTGCACATATCGAGGCGGCACGGGTCACGAGGTAGGTACAAAGGCCGAGACACAAGGATCGAGACAACGCACAACCCGAGGTAGCACAGGAATCGAGGTGTACGAAAACCGAGACGGCACGCACACCAAGGTATGCGCAAACCAAGACAACACAAATCCAGGGGCACGCATCCCGAGAAACACGAGAAATGAGGGAACGTGCGAACCGAGTGCACATGACCCAAGGCACGTAGCCCGGGGAACACGCTGCCCGAGCAGTGCAGGGCTCGAGGTGTCCCGCTGCCTTAGGCAGCACGTAGACTGAGGTACACGTAAAACAAGGCAACATGTACACCAAGGTGTACACGACCCGAAAATACGAAGAACGAGGAAGCGCACCAACCGAGGGTGCGCTGCCCGAGACGATACGCTGCACGGGGCAGTACGCATCCCGAGGGTGTACAGACCGAGAAAAAGGGAGAGAGGAGGCAGATGAGGATCTCACCGGAGGGGGTTGCCGACGAAGAGGGAGGCGGCCGGAGCTACTAGGGGAGGCTGGAGGAGGACGGAAGCAGCGGCAGGGGCCCACGGAGGAGGCCGGCCAGAGAAGATGGCAGAGGTGGTGGCCGCGGCGCTGGTGGTGGCGGCTGAAGGCGGTGGCCGTGGCGGAGGGGGCTCGGGAGAGGAGATCGAGAGGTCGGGAGTGGGAGGAGGAGCTCGGGGCGACAAGAGGGGAAGAAGGAGGTGATGGCCGGAGCTGGGGGCTCGGCCAGGCGTAGGTAGCCGGAGGCCATGGCGGTGGCGACTGAAGGGGGCCGCGACGGAGCCGGCCAGGCCGAGCGAAGGGGAGAAAGAGATGAGAGGGAGAGAGCAGTAGAGGGAGAGGGAGATCGGGCTGGAGGAGAGAGAGAGAGTGTAGGTGAGAGGGAAGGAGAAACTTCTCTTGGAAGGAGAGTGAGAACGAGAGAGAATGAGAGAGGGGTTAGGTAGATATTTGCGAAAAGGAGTAGACATAGAATCAAGAAATTAATTAATAACAAATAATTAATGAGGGCAAAATCACCTCGAATAAAATAATAAAAATTTCAAATATACCCCAAAATTAAAATCCTCCAAAATACTAAATACAATCGAAATACAGTCATATACCTATTTCTAAAATAGGGATGTGACAGTACACATAAGCTGTAAAATGTAGTAACCATGCAGCTAATCTCATCCACAATAAATATATTATAAAAATTAACTTTATAATGTCATTTGTACAAAAACGTTGGGCGGAGACATATCTACTACCAATAAATTTAAATAAGAGAAATATACAAAGGAAGAATTTGTCGAGCAAGGCAAGCGGCGAGTCCAAGTTTAGTCATTACAAAGGACGGAAGTAAACCATAGCCTTAGCTAGAGTACCTGCAGAAATCACAAAACACAACTAGAGAAATCACCAGGTCCTCAGAGGGACGTAACAAGATACAGAAAGAACATGCCATTATAACTGTAATGTAAACACTATAAAACTACAACACAACTGGGTCCCTAACCGTCTAAGTGATATGCACTTTGAGGACAACGTTCTACGCAGGGGCTGTAAGGATTCACGTAAGTAATAAAGAGTGGCCGTCAAGTAGCGCTCATCCGAGACACTATCGGCCGAGCAGCAAGTAGCGCTCATCCGAATCACTATCACCCATAAATGTGTGTAAAAAGTAAATGTAGCCCCTACGCTAATAGCTGTCCTCTCCACCCCCAATGATACTATGCATGCATCGTAACCACGACACACCAACACATGTCACTTCCACAATACTGTTTTATACCTAATAACTGTCAAGTCTTCTAACATGCATCTATTGATAGTTATTCCTACGCATGCGCACAGGGGATCAGCCAACACGCAAATGATCTCTACATGTTACTCACCACTCACACACAACTTGTGTTATCTTCGTGACAAAGTTAATGACATGCACTCTATTGACGGTAGTCTCTTAACTTTAGGTCCACAAGCAAAATAATAATAATAACTGAAAATAAAAGTGCAGAAATAATAACAGAATAATAAGATACAACTAAATGTAAGCAGTAAATATTGTAAGGTATCTTGCCTGATATCCGTGTGAGGTAAGATGATGTCCTGGCGACGAATCAACAACAACGCACAAAGAGAAAAGTGTAGGAACAACTTCGGATGCTAAAAATAGTCTATTATCTAATTATAATTAATACTGCACCTATTACATTTATTTAATAAAATCTGAATTTAGGATATGGTATAGGTTTTCATATTATCTTTCTGAAAAACTAAACGGATCGTATTTCGTTTCCGAAATCTCCCAAAATCGCAAAAATACTGAAACACGTTTATTTTTTGGACACTAGATACTCAAACAGTTTTCCAGAAATCTATATAACGAATTTTTTCTATTAAAATATGTTTTTGGAAACCTTACCTCGATACGCCTCTTTTAAAAAAATGGAGGCGAAACGAAGTTCGGATCTAGGAGATATCGTCTTTCTAAGTTGCTATAGCTGCTAAAAAGTGGGGCTGAATTCTAATGACGAATTTTAGAGTTTCTATTGGACTAAAAATAATTTTGAATTATGGCTGATAGAAGGGGGATGTATTGGGTTTATATAGGTATTTATTTCAGATTTATTTTCTAAATTAGATAGGATTTGATTTAAATTGATAGAAGTTACTTTGTTATGATATAATATAGATAGTGATACTTTCCTATTAGACTTAGGATTATGATTAACTTAAAATATAGTTCATATTTATCTAAATTATCTATAACATTATTTAAAATTACTATAGATAATAAATAGAGTTAATATTTATTTAACCAACCTTCATCTAATCTCATTTATACAAGCTGAAATATTTAATACTAAATTGACATTTATTCTATATTATGTAAATAGTGTACAATATAAGTAACATGTAAAAAGTAATAAAAGTTATGAAATAAATCCTAAAATTTTGAGAAATATTGTATAATATAGTTTAGATCCTTAATGTACTAGAAAAATAGCTTTATATATTTGTATACTAAATTCACTAATGAGCATTATACTAAATATATGTAAAATAATAAAAATTATATAATAAGTCAATAAATAGTTATTTAAAAATCCAAAAATTCAATAAATATTTATTTTGAAAAATTAGGGGGTTTACAAAAGTCCGAGGGGACTGGGGGTTGCAGCAGCGATGAATCTGTTCTTTGAAATCACCTTGATGTGGTACCGTACGGATCCTCGTACGTCAGTGAGAGGGTTGACTTGGGAGAACTTTAGGAGGCTCTTTAAGGAGAACTTCTTCCCCGATGTGGCTCTTAGCACATTGGAGGGCCAGTTCGCGGGACTGGTACAAAGGAACTCGGCAGTGGACGAGTATGCGACGGAGTTCTTTCGCCTGAGCCGATTCGTCCCAGAGATGGTTCAGGATGCGGGAGAGAAGGACCACAAGTTCAAGAGGGGCTTAAACCACGTTGTTCGTTCTCGTACCTCTGGATGTCGTGAGGCAACTTTCGAGTAGATACTGATGGATACACAGATAGCGGAGGAGGACTACGACCTCAGGATGAAGAGAAGCGGTAATACTTTGGGATCTAGTTCTAGTACGGGACCGGCAAAGCGTCCCCACATTCAACAGAAGCCGTTCCATCAGCAGCAGCAGCATCAGGCACCAGTACGTGCCCATCAGCAGCAGGGGCAGGGCCAGAGGCATATCACTCAATATAGCTTTTGTAGGAAGCCGGGGCACACTCGTGAGGTCTGCAGGAAGAGGTTGGGCACTTGCCTGTATTGTGGAGCATCCGACCATCAACTGAAGAAGTGCCCTCTCAATGCAACTAAGGGAGGTCAGGACAAAGCATCACCAGTGAGAGTTCAGGCGGGGCCTGCAGCTCAGTAGAGGGGTCCGCCACTTCAGACGTAGCAACAGCATTTTGTCCAGTATCAGAGGGAAGTACAACAAGACAGAGCGTTCATACTAGCAGCCGAGGAGACTGAGCCCGTGGCAAATGTAGTGGCAGGTTCTGTTCTAATTCATTCCTTTCTTGTATTAGCTTTGTTTGATTCCGGTGCTACGCACAGTTTTATGTCTGTTTCTTTTGCTCTTAGACACAATATTATTGTTGAATATCTGGGTAAGACTTGCAAGATTATGACCAAGGGAGGCATTATCCTGGTTAATAATATTTGTAAGGGGTGAAGAGTTACACTGGAAGGCCGGGACTTGAGTGCTTGTTTGCTCATAATGCCACTCCCGAGCTACGATATGGTACTCGGTATGGACTGGTTGAGCAGGCACCACGCTAGTATAGATTGTAGAGGAGGCAGAGTTTTGTTTAGACTGCCGGAAGAGGCAGAGTTTGAGTTTGCTAGAGGAGCAGCTAAGCCGGAATATGGATTCTATAGAGCCTTGTTGGCGAGACAGGAATTGCCACATCTATTGATAGCAGAGTTCTTGGATGTTTTTTCCGAGGAGTTGCATGGGATATTGCCTGACAGGGATGTTGAGTTCTCTATAGACTTGGTGCCGGGCGCTGAGCCTATTTTACAGCACGTCTATAGAGTCAACAACATCGAGTTGGCGGAGCTGAAAAAGCAAGTCGACGAGCTGCATGACAAGGATTTCATCAGATCTAATTCTTCACCTTGGGGCATGCCTATTTTGTTTGTACCGAAGAAGGATGGTACGGTACGTATGTGTATCAATTACAGAGCGCTCAACAACCTCACTATCAAGAACAAGTATCCATTACCGAATATTGATGACTTGTTCGATCAGTTGAGCGGCACAAAGGTGTTCTCGAAGATAAACTTGAGGTTCGGGTATCATCAGCTGGAGGTGAAGCAGGATGACATTCCGAAGATGGCTTTTTAGACTCGGTACGGCCAGTACGAGTTTACCATCATGCCATTTGGGTTGACCAATGCCCCAAGAGTATTCATGAACTTGATGAACAAGATATTCTATCAGTACCTTGACAAGTTTGTGGTGGTCTTCGTAGATGTCATCTTGGTATACTCGAAGACGCCTAAGGAGCATGAGGAGCATCTGCAGATTATGCTCGGGACTCTGAGGAAGGAGCAGCTGTATGGGAAGCTGTCGAAGTATGAGTTCTTCCTAGGACAGGTGGAGTTCTTGGGTCATGTTGTGACCGAGCACAAAATCTCTGTGGATTCGAAGAAGATTTTAGCAGTGGAGACTTGGTCTACACCCAGTTCAGTTGCCGAGATTCGGAGCTTTCTTGGTTTGGCAGGCTATTATCGAAAGTTCGTCCATGGCTTCTCTCGAATTGCAGAGCCGATGACTAGACTCACCAGAAAGGACATGGAGTTCGTCTGTACTGACGAGTGTCAGGCTGCTTCCGATGAACTGAAGAATAGGTTGACGACAGCTCCTATCTTGACGTTGCCATCTGGGACTGGCAATTTTATGATCTACAGTGATGCTTTTGGAAAGGGTTTGGGTTGCGTTCTTCAGTAGCACGGAAAGGTGATTGCCTATGTATCTAGGCAGTTACGTTCTCATGAGAAGAACTACCCTACTCACGATCTGGAGTTAGCAGCGGTTATCTTTGATTTGAAGTTGTGGAAGCATTACCTGTACGAGGAGCGAGTTGAGATCTTCACGGATCATAAGAGCTTGAAGTACGTATTCATCCAGAAGGAGTTGAACATGAAGCAAAGGAGATGGCTTGAGCTGATGAAGGACTTCGATATCTCGTTGTACTACCATCCAGGGAAGGCCAAAATAGTTGCAGATGCCTTGAGCAGGTATCCGGTCGCTATGTATTTGACGACATATCATCATCTTTGGCTGACCTGGATAGTTTGGGTATCGAAGTGATCATTTCGGGCATGGAGGTTCAGATGTAGGGCTTACAATTGCAGTCTGAGCTTATGGACAAAGTCAGATTAGCGCAGTACGATGATGTTGCCCTGAGGAGCATCAGGGAGTAGGTGTGGACAGGTTTGCTCGACGATTTCTCTATAGCCGAAGATGGGTCGCTAAGGTACGATGCTAGACTGTGCGTTCCGAGTGTAGAACTTCGAAAGGAAGTTCTTCAAGAAGCACATCGATCTCAGTACTTTATACATTCTGGAGCCAACAAGATGTACAAAGGCCTGAAAGAGCACGTATGATGGTACGATATGAAGTGATAGGTAGCACTGTTTGTATTTCCCTGCTTAGTGTGTCAGCAGGTAAAAGTCGAGAGACAGAGGCCAAGTGGGTTGCTACAGCCACTACCCATTCCAGAGTGGAAGTGAGAGAACATCACCATAGACTTTGTGTTAGGACTTCCATGATCTCCAGGAGAAAATGATGTGATATGGGTCATTGTTGATAGATTGACCAAATCAGCCCACTTTTTGCCTTTCAAAGTGGATTTGTCTACGGAGAAGCTAGCAGAGCTGTACGTGCATCAGATATTGAGATTGTACAGAGTTCTAATAAGCATAGTCTCAGATCGGGATAGTCGTTTTACTTCCCACTTCTGGAGGAGTTTGTAGGCTAGTTTGGGTACCCAACTCAAGTTTAGTACCGTTTATCACCTCCAGACAGACGGGCAGTCAGAGTGGACCATCCATACTCTTGAGGATATGCTTCGCACATGTGTGTTAGACCTCGGGGGTTCTTGAGAGGATCATCTTCACCGGGTATAGTTTGCTTACAACAACAGCTACCAGGCCAGTATAGAGATGTCACCATTTGAGGCTCTTTACGGACGGAGATGTCGCACTCCTTTGTCATGGGACGATGTCGGCGAGAGAGTGTTGCTCGGCTCGAAGATTGTAGTAGATGCAGCGGAGAAGGTTAGACTGATCAGGAATAGACTTCGGGTGGCTCAGGATAGACAGCGACATTGGGCCGATAGCCACCAGAGACCGCTAGAGTTCGAGGTTAGTTTCAGTTTCTATTGTGCTTGTTTGTGATTGTTGTTAGAGTTTTTGTGCTAAGTTTTAGTTTTGTGTCTAAGTTAGTGATATGGTGTTCCTGAGGATTTCCCCGACACGTGGCACGATTTGTTTTGGCAGGGGCGGGAAGCTTAGTCAGCGCTACATCGGACCTTTCACTATCCTTGAAAGGGTCGGTGTAGTAGCCTACCGACAGACTTGTCGCCTACGCTTGAGGGGGTGCATAATGTGTTCCATGTATCACAGCTAAGGTGATACGTTGCAGATCCTAGCCATGTATTGGATCGTTCATCGATAGAGATGGGACCTACTCTCAACTATCCAGGATAACCTGTGGAGAATCTGGATCGTCGGAAGAAGGTGCTCCGGAACCTGGTTATACCCTTGGTTCGTGTTACATGGATGCACCACTCTCCAGGTAAGTCTACCTGGGAGAGAGAGGACGACATGTGGGAGCGTTTACCTTATCCCTTCAAGCCTTGAGGTATATGTTCTTTTTGTTTTCTGTTTGTGTTTTCCTGTGATTGGTTTGTTTCAATTTCGAGGACGAATTTTAAGGGGGTAGATTTGTCACTCCCAATTTTGAAAATTGAGGGTAAAATAGACATTTTTTATATTTCAATATTTTAGGAATTTTTATATTTTAATATTGATTTTATGGGATTTGTTTAGTCGGGTTTGAGTTTTGTCTCGTTCCGACTTGTGTTAGTGACCCGGGTTGCTTAGACTCTAGTCAAGACCCCAAGATTAGTTATACATGGCCCGTAAAACTCACTAATTAAGTTAGTATAATTAGACTAATCCTACTTCATTAGAATGGTTAAATTAGAGACTTAAACGTGACCTTTTTTGACCCCAAACCTTCACATGACTTAAGTTGACCCAAAGGAGACCAAAGGAGGGCATTTTAGACATTTCATAAAACCTATTTAGGGCACCCATGGCTGGCCACATCAAGGGGGAGAGGTGTCTCTCTCTTTCATTCACTACTTGCCTCTTTTTTCCAAAATTTGTTCTTCCCCAAACTTGAGAGCTTCCCTCTTGATTTTGATCTCCAAATCCCTCCATTCTTCCACTAATCTTCCATCGTTTCTTCTCATTCAACTAAGGAGAAGGTGCTAGCAAGGATTGGGAGCAAGGAACAAGAAAGGGTGTCCAATTTGGAGGAGTCTTCGTGTCGAAACCGTGTCCTTTTAGTGTATCATTGGGATCCCACTCCCAATAGGTATAACCATCTCTTTATTTCAATTTCTCTTGCATTTTAGTTAGATTTGAATTGATAGGATCCACCCCCATGCATGAACAACCATTATATTTCATTTTGAGGCTCTTTGGATTCCTCTTTAGGAAGTTTGAATAGATTTGGTGTCCTACTTGTGGAGTTTCCAATATAGAACACCCCATGTGTTTGTGATTATGCAAATAGGCTATATTGTGGTTTAAATTCAGTTTTAGAATGGTTAGAGAGTAGATTGACCATGGTTAGATTGGTTAGGCTTGTTTCCATTTGGATACATATGTTGGTATCCAAGTATCTTGGCCTACAAGTGTCCTATTTGCATGAACATGTCATTTTGACACATATTGATATGTTGGACTTTATATATATATATATATATATTTATATAAAAATATATATATTTAAAATATATATATATATATATATATATATATATATATATATATAATATATATATATATATATATATATATATATATATATATATATATATATATATAAAAAAAAAAAAAAAAAAAAAAAAAAATATATATATATATATATATATATATATATATATATATATATATATATATATATATATATATATAAACCGCGCGCTTTGTCCTTGGGCCGAGAACCCCGTCTCGGGCAGTGAACCCCCTTGGGACGTGCGCCCAGCCTTGGGTTCCGTCCCCCTCCCTCTCAAATCTTGGGCCGTGTGCCCTTCGAGCTGAGCCCCATACCCACGCCATTTCAAAATTTTGAAATTCAGGTTTCGAATTTTTAAAATTTCAGCAATTTCAAAATTTTGAAATTCAGGTTTCGAAATTTCAGATTTCGATAATTTTGAAATTTTGGTTCCCGAAATTTCAGAATTTCGCTCTTGTACCTTTTTATTTACTACCTTGTCCATCAGGGCCCGTTTTGTGTTTGTCGGTCCTGCACCCGCCTGTAACGCTCTTTATGAGCCACCCTTTATTTTCAATAAAATGTCGTTGGTAATATATATATATATATATATATATATATATATATATATATATATATATATATATATATATATATATATATATATGATATACGATCATATATGAGGATCATCGTCGCTCCGGAGCGATTTTGAAACCCTAACTTTCTCGATCTCTACCGACTCCAGCGTGTCCCTAGGCTAGGCCGGCGTCCTTCTATCGGGTGGTCGGACCATTTGGCCGTCACCTACCCCTCTGTTTTGTTTCTATTGTAGGGTTTCATGGCAAAGTCGTTTGCGGAGGTAGTGGGGGGCCAGTCATCGGTCTCCCATGCCTTTCCTCCAAGAATTATATCCACCTTTAAGGGAGCTCCTGCGGTTTCCTTTTCGGAGGAGGAAGAATAGTCATTGATTGATCCATTGAAGTATGCTCTATTTGGGAAGTTCTCACATTCTCGGCCGCCTTTCGATTTAATTCGTAAAGCATTTTCGGGGTTTGCATTCACTGGATCTATCAAAGCAGGTCTTATTGATGGCAAGCACATTCTCATTCGTCCATCTAATATTGAGGACTATCTTCGTCATCGATCCAAAGATACTTGGTATATTGCTGTAGCTCCCCTTCCGAAATTTTGAAAAATTTATTTATTTATTTGATTTAAATGGTAATTTTTAGTTATATTATATTATTATTGGTTAAGTTATTTTCGTTAAATAAATGCTATAATATATATTTATATAGGTAGGCCCTACCCTAGGAATAAAAGTATTGAGATGTAATTGGGTTTTATGGAGATTGTACATAAGTATATATATATATACAGATATATATGTGTGTACATAGATATTGTTTGGTTACCAGGATTACCGAGTGACTAGAATAATTTTCCCATTAGAATGATAGTTAGTGCCCCATGGACTCCCACTTTCCATTTAGACTATTTTGGGTCCCCGACCGTGTCATTAATATTCGGAGCACGAGACCAGCTGTTACCTTCCAACAAATTTCATATACAAGATCTAGACGAGACCACCTTCATCTAGGTATATCATGTCCCACTCAAACTCGTCCCCTTGTGCTCTATTTTTATGGTACAACTTTCAGGTAAAAAGGACTAGCTATAACCCTTACCATAATACCGGTAAACTTTCCGACTCCCACTAGAGCCTCAACCTTAACTCAATTCATTCGACCCAACATATAGTTGTGATCTACTCGAAGCCTACTACGCACATGCCACTAGTATGCCACCCAATTGGGGCCTCATGTGCTACTTAAACACAAAAGTCACTGAAGGCGCATTTTTGGGCCTTAAGAACCTAGCTAACCAACCTGACTAGCAACAAGCTCAACCACTTGGAAGGAATCCTATTCTAGGTTACCATAACCTAGTAGACATAGTTTTATCTCGGGACCTTGTCCAGTCAATATAGATTGAGATCCAAGGTTTATCCAACCAACGATTGATGTCCAGATAGGGAACTCATTAAGACCCAGTAAACCCATCCATGCATACCATCATATTTGGATTATAAAACCAAACTATTTGTAATAGGTCCATATACCTATTATGTAGTCTCCACCTCTTAGAATGTGAAGTCATTCGTAACCCTTTTTCTGTCTACCTAGAAGTCGCAAAACGATCTCGTATTACAATTATACCCCTTGCTCGTGTGTTTAAATAACCACGAAAAAGTTCACAATCTTGATTTCTCAAATCCCGTTCTATTATAGAACCTTGTTTAGATTAATTTCGAGAACATGATTTCAGTATTGCATGGATTGCAAGCCCCTCTAAGAAATGAATGGTTCTTCGGTTTAGCAAGTGACTGTACTAGAGTAGCCCAATCTAGCAAATGACTCAATAGGTTCATGTACTTTCTGTTTGTATCATTGAATACTCTCTACCGGTCTTAAAACTTCATATTTATTCTCGATTATTCTTCCTTATCTTCATGTCCTTCCTATTTCGGAGCGACGAATGGTCATGCTTATTAGAGTTTATCAACATTTCTTAGCTACTTGCGTAAGTTTGTTCCTTGTTAAATTTTGGGTTGCTTAACAGATTCGAGAGGATTATAGATACCATATTCCTAGATATTTGCTGGTAGGATTGTTAGCAACCAGTTAGAAGGTTTTAAGATTTTATTTTGAGGAGTAGTGTGACCAAAGGTGGGTAGAAGTCCTCGAGGTTATGTAGTTACAAAATGGCTAGGAGGAGGTATAAATATTTTGGAGAAATTAAATTTGAGAAGATTGAGGTAATAGGGGATTTATTTTTATTTTTGAATTTTAGGCATGTTTATGAGTTAGAATTTCGAGGACGAAATTATTTTACGGTGAGTAGATTTGTAGCTCCCCTTCCCAAAATTTTGAAAAATTTATTTATTTATTTATTTGATTTAAATGATAATTTTTAGTTATATAATATTATTATCGGTTAGGTAATTTTCTTTAAATAAATGCTATAGTATATATTTATATAGGTAGGCCGTACCCTAGGAATAAAAGTATTGAGATGTAATTGGGTTTTATGGAGATTGTACATAAGTATATATACATAAGTATATATATATATATATATATATATATATATATATATATATATATATATATATATATATATATATATATATATATAGTTAGAGATAGGAATATACATTGTATTTAATTATGTATACAATTTAAGCCCACAATGGTTGAGAGCCTAGCCATCTAATCAACTCCAGTATTAACGAGCCTCTTATTGGTGTTTGGGAGTCGAGCTAGAGCTGAGCTCGAGTGTACGGCTCGCGACCTCTTCTCGGGCCAAGCCGAGCTGTTACATAGTCAATTTGAGCCCAAGCTCGGCTCAATATTTCTTTTCATAAACAGAGATGAAAATAAATTATGGCTTGACCCAATATTGGTGTTTGGGAACATTTGGGTACTAAAGCCTACAATTTATGTCATGACTTCTCATTGGCATAGTAAATATAATATGATTACTATTGAATTAAGAAGAAGGTATGTAAGTCCACTTTCCTAATATTTGTATTTATACCATGTATTGTATACCATTGTAATGTATTATAACCTTAGACTACATCTCATAGGTGTGTTTGGTTAATTAGTCCAAAACAACTTGTTAATAACTTTTAAATCCAACCCATACAAGAGTATTACCAAGTCCCAGCCCAAGAGCCCATAGGCCAAGCCGACCCCTAAGTTACTTTCTGCTAGTAGCAGAATATGCAACCTGCAGCTTCCCATTGCCTAAAACCCGTGCAAATACTCAGCAGCAGCTAGCGGGCCGAGCCAGGCCAGGCCAGCCAGACCCGGCCCAGTGAGACCCCACCAGCAACTTAAACTTCCTCATACAAAGCAGACCCGAGCCCTCGGCTTTGACACAGCGTATACATATATATGAGAGACGAGCGAGAGAGATCGAGTAAAACCCGAGCACATCAAACCCTAGCAGCGCCGACTCCAAGCGACCCCTTCCCCGGCCCTGGGCGCCGCCGCGCGCGGCCACAGGCCGGCCAGGCGCACGGGGCAGCACGGCAAATCATCGTGCAAAGAACGGTGATAACAGCAGCCGTAGCAAGCGCGATGCAAGCGTAGCTGCAGCGTCAACCGTCCCGCACACCCTCGCAACCATCACCACGAGACCTCAGTGGCCCGACGAACCCTCTGACCCACGGCACCGCCGTACGGCCGCCGGAGTGGGCTGCGGCACCATAAATTGGCAGGAAACAGAGCATTGCTCTGTCCATATCACAGTCAAGGTACTCCTCTTCTAACCCTTGAATCTTCCTTTCTGTTCGATAAGAAATCGAACTAGCAACTTCGATGGAGAGACAATATGAACCTCTCGATAACACAGCAAGTAGGATTGGAAATAAACGAGCGACCAGTCCGATAAATTGGCACGAAGTCGGGCAAAAACTTGTTTGACGACAGAACAGAAACCCCTCTTGAACCCCAACTTGGAAGCCAGTTTACAACCTATATATTAGGGTTTTCGAGAATCTAACTTGACACAGTTGTAGACAACCTAAACGAGATTAAAATGCAACTGGTAGTTCTTATTTTTAGCTAATATGCAGGAAGTTATTCAATGTTAAAGATGGAGGAAAACCTGTTTTAAAATATTAAAAATTCAATAAATCTCTTCGATACGACGTGCGTCCCGCCATTACGGGCAACGTGGTCGCGAACCGAAAGCATGGAAAGGTGCGTAACGGCTTCGTGGTCGTGTGGGCTTTGACGGAATTCAAATTAGTCGCGTGTGCGCGACGAATTTGATGCGTATCCGTCAAAATTTACCGTATTGGCCTCTGTGCAAGTTTTTCAATTACTTTGTGCACGCTCGTCAGATCGAGACGAAACTTGTGCCAACAGGACCGTATCATTTTTCTAGTCCTGTATGCCAAGTTTGGTCCGATTCTGAGACAGTCGAATCGGAACGTCGTTTTGCGGGCCCTACGGTCTGACTCAACGGGCAATTTTGTGCACAGTTCGTCGAAATCCAACTTTGGACATACGGTTGGGTTCGTATCGAAAAACTGGACCTGTTGACATATAGTTTGACGACTTTAGAGACTGTAGACTTTGGTACGCTTTTTGGTGCAAAGCGGGTCCAACGGCGGACACCGTTTTGACCCAAAATTATCGTTTTGCCTCTGTATCCAGAATTGGGCTTAAGGACAGGCAATCCTAGCTAATTTGACTATTTTGAAAACGTTGGTACTGTTTATTTCAGCATCTGGAGACTTCTGCATGTGTTGACTGATTGTGGCTCGTTGAGTGGTATAGTATTATTGGTTTCTCCAGCTAAGGACCTCAGGCAAGTGCACTTTCTGATTGCTTTCGATTCATAGTAGTCTTTCCATTTCATGTTTATACATATATCTTGCTGCTTGTTGACACGCTCGTCACACGGAGTAGTCGGGAGGGGAAATATCTTAGTATACATGTGGACTACCGAGAACTATCCCGATATGTCTAATCTTGACTAATAGCAGCTGCACACGACACGTGCAGGGTGCCGTATTTACCCCCTAGCCGTTCACATGCTGAAAATGATATTTTACACCACATAGGTAGTTGTCTTTTATTTTTCCTATTTTTCTCCACCGTTCCGTGTCATCAGTACTTTCCAGTTTTTATATCTCATATGTTATTTTCATGTCTTGTTAATTCTATTTTGTTTTCGCATTATCGTCAGTTTGTGTACTTGTTCCATTCCTGACTGGAAACCAACATTTTTCAGATTTAGCCGCGATCACTCTTAGCACTGGGAAGACATGGGTATGCTGAGGCCGACCTAGATAGTGAAACTAGTTGTCATTTTCATTAATTGTGAGAACTTTGTATTTTTCTTTAAATATAAATGTTGTAAAGGTTGTAATAAATTTAGAAATGTGAATGAGCAGCAAATATTATATTTTATGATTTTGAGCATTTATTTCTGGCGGGCTTGACAGCGTTCTACCGCCGACTCTGCGGTATAGGCTGGCTTGGACACGTCTCGTATCCGAAAAAGCGGGTGCGGATCGTGATAAGTTTTTATGGTGGCCCATGTAGGTCAGATTTTGCAAAATATGCGAACTCGTGATGGTACTTAAGTTAGTCGTACCATTGCGAGCCTGCGACTAGGAAATGCTCATTCACGATTAGGATTGAAATGATTTAGGAGGATAACTAGGATAAGGGTCCCTATTAATTTGACTAATTGGGTAGTTAAGATTGTCTGATAGGCCATGCCAGTTAGATACATGAATGTTGAATTTAGATAACTTGCCAGATCTCTATAGATACACTATTGCTTTTGGTGTGACGATATGATCAAATGTGGACATACCATTCACTTGGTAAGTTAGACTTACCTAGAATTAAGGCTTTGATCTTGATGAACTATTTAATTTTCTTTTGCTTTATTAGATATAAATCTTATAACATAAGTTAGAATCGCCTATTTTAAATTATCTTTTGCTGTAAGGAGTTAGTTTATAATTTCTGATTCTGTTATTCGTGTACGAATCTCAAGTTAGATTTTGATTCTCACAAAGCTCGAACTACTTGTATCTCTTTTCAAAAATCTCGCACACTTGTATTTTGACTACCTTGACCAACGCTGCTATTACAGCCTAGTTTTGCAAGCTTACTCTTTTATCGAGCTTGATTCAAGACATATGTTTATTGGGGACACCCGCTAACATATTGTCTAATCAGAATCGATGTACTACGATCTGATCAACCTTAGTGCACTTGGTTCGCTCTCTCTCTCTCTTTCTGATTAACCTACGTGGATTGAGATGTGAATGTCTCTAGGATCTCATCTGCGACTGCATTAACCATTCCTTTTGAATTGTACATTCGCCTTTGAATCTTGTAATTGTATTCTGTGACATCTCTCTTGAACTCTTTATTGTTTTTGTCTTTCACTGATTGGAAAGATGAAAACTCATAATTGATAGATAGATACAGAGTATCCCCATGGCTATGATAGTTGTATATGCAAGTGTGGCTACCATCGGCCAGCCCTGTGTCCGGAACCTTGCCTTGAGTTACTCGCCCTCCCTTCGACACCAAACCTACTATCTTGATCTTCTAGTCATTGGAGTCCGAGAATGATTAGGATCTTTCCCTTGATCAAATGCCAACCTAGGAGACTACCTATGCTCAGGAGACCAATTATTGTGAGCCTCTAATTAATTGTTTGAAGCTTGCTTTAACTGGAACCCTTGTGACAATAGTCTGGAAGGCGACACAAATAGAAATTCACGACTTAGTTATTAGAAATCTTTTCATATGATGTGCCTTAGAGAATGGTTACCCCTTCGACAACTCTTGTATACTATGGATGTGTACGTTCCTCTATTTCATTGACCCTGTGTCATTTTACACACTCGTTTTTTCTATTTATTGAAGAACAATCCTTGACTTGACTTGTAACTACCGTATTCCGTTACGCCGTACCTTATTCTTCCTTAACAAGAGTCGAGGTACAATATCCGGACTTTGGAATTTTTTCTAACCTCATTATTCCTAAAACCCTGTCCTAGCTTCTAAGGTGGGTAGAATGTAAGCCTTCTAAAATTTTTTTAGGATATACCAGGATTACCGAGTGATTAGAATAATTTTCCCATTAGAATGATAGTTAGTGCCCCATGGACTCCCACTTTCCATTTAGACTATTTTGGGTCCCCGGCCGTGTCATTAATATTCGGAGCACGAGACCAGCTGTTACCTTCCAACAAATTTCATATGCAAGATCTAGACGAGTCCACCTTCATCTAGGTATATCATGTCCCACTCAAACTCGTCCCCTTGTGCTCTATTTTTATGGTACGACTTTCAGCTAAAAAGGACTAGCTATAACCCTTACCATAATACCGGTAAACTTCTCGACTCCCACTAGAGCCTCAACCTTGACTCAATTCATTCGACCCAACATATAGTTGTGATCTACTCGAAGCCCACTACGCACATGCCACTAGTATGCCACCCAATTGGGGCCTCATGTGCTACTTAAACACAAAAGTCACTGAAGGCGCATTTTTGGGCCTTAAGAACCTAGCTAACCAACCTGACTAGCAACAAGCTCAACCACTTGGAAGGAATCCTATTCTAGGTTACCATAACCTAGTAGACATAGTTTTATCTTGGGACCTTGTCCAGTCAATATAGATTGAGATCCAAGGTTTATCCAACCAACGATTGATGTCCAGATAGGGAACTCATTAAGACCCAGTAAACCCATCCATGTATACCATCATATTTGGATTATAAAACCGAACTGTTTGTAATAGGTCCATATACCTATTATGTAGTCTCTACCTCTTAGAATGTGAAGTCATTCGTAACCCTTATTCTGTCTACCTAGAAGTCGCAAAATGATCTCGTATTACAATTATACCCCTTGCTCGTGTGTTTAAATAACCACGAACAAGATCACAATCTTGATTTCTCAAACCCCGTTCTATTATAGAACCTTGTTTAGATTAATTTTGAGAACATGATTTCTGTATTGCATAGATTGCAAGCCCCTCTAAGAAATGAATGGTTCTTCAGTTTAGCAAGTGACTGGACTAGAGTAGCCCAATCTAGCAAATGACTCAATAGGTTCATGAACTTACTTTCTATCTGTATCATTGAATACTCTCTACCGGTCTTAAAACTTCATATTTGTTCTCGATTATTCTTCCTTATCTTTATGTCCTTCCTATTTTGGAGCGACGAATGGTCATGCTTATTAGAGTTTATCAACATTTCTTAGCTACTTGCGTAAGTTTGTTCCTTGTTAAATTTTGGGTTGCTTGACAGATACGAAAGGATTATAGATACCATATTCCTAGATATTTGCTGGTAGGATTTTTAGCAACCAGTTAGTAGGTTTTAAGATTTTAGTTTGAGGAGTAGTGTGACCAAAGGTGGGTAGAAGTTCTCGAGGTTATGTAGTTACAAAATGGCTAGGAGGAGGTATAAATATTTCAGAAAAATTAAATTTGAGAAGATTGAGGTAATAGGGGATTTATTTTTATTTTTGAATTTTAGGCATGTTTATGAGTTAGAATTTCGAGGACGAAATTATTTTAAGGTGGGTAGATTTGTAGCTCCCCTTCCCAAAATTTTGAAAATTTTATTTATTTATTTATTTGATTTAAATGGTGATTTTTAGTTATATAATATTATTATTGGTTAGGTTATTTTTGTTAAATAAATGCTATAGTATATATTTATATAGGTAGGCCCTACCCTAGGAAAAAAAGTATTGAGATGTAATTGGGTTTTATGGAGATTGTACATAAGTATATATATATATATACAGATATATATGTGTGTACATAGATATTTTTTGGTTATATGTGTTTGAATATATATATATATATATATATATATATATATATATATATATATATATATATATATATATATATATAGTTAGAGATAGGAATATACATTGTATTTAATTATGTATACAATTTAAGCCCACAATGGTTGAGAGCCTAGCCATCTAATCATCTTATTGGTGTTTGGGAGTCGAGCTAGAGCTGAGCTCGAGTGTAAGGCTCGCGACCTCTTCCCGGGCCAAGCCGAGCTGTTACATAGTCAATTTGAGCCCAAGCTCGGCTCAATATTTCTTTTCATAAACAGAGATGAAAATAAATTATGGCTTGACCCAATATTGGTGTTTGGGAACATTTGGATACTAAAGCCTACAATTTATGTCATGACTTCTCATTGGCATAGTAAATATAATATGATTACTATTGAATTGAGAAGAAGGTATGTAAGTCCACTTTCCTAATATTTGTATTTATACCATGTATTGTATACCATTGTAATGTATTGTAACCTTAGACTACATCTCATAGGTGTGTTTGGTTAACTAGTCCAAAACAACTTGTTAATAAATTTTAAATCCAACCCATACATGAGTATTACCAAGTCCCAGCCCAAGAGCCCATAGGCCAAGCCGACCCCTAAGTTACTTTCTGCTAGTAGCAGAATATGCAACCTGCAGCTTCCCATTGCCTAAAACCCGCACAAATACTCAGCAGCAGCTAGCGGGCCGAGCCAGGCCAGCCCAGCCCAGGCCAGCCAGACCCGGCCCAGTGAGACCCCACCAGCAACTTAAACTTCTCCAAACAAAGCAGACCTGAGCCCTCGGCTTCGACACAGCGTATACACATGTATGAGAGACGAGCGAGAGAGATCGAGTAAAACCCGAGAACATCAAACCCTAGCAGCGCCGACTCTAAGCGACCCCTTCCCCGGCCCTGGGTGCCGCCGCGCGTGGCCACAGGCCGGCCAGGCGCGCGGGGCAGCACGGCGAATCATCGCGCGAAGAACGGCGATAACAGCAGCCGTAGCAAGCGTGATGCAAGCACAGCTGCAGCGTCAACCATCCCGTACACCCCCCAGAACCATCACCACGAGACCCCAGTGGCCCGGCGAACCCCCTGACCCACGGCACTGCCGCACGGCCGCCGGAGTGGGCCGCGGCGCCATAAATCGGCAGGAAACAGAGCATTACTTTGTCCATATCACATTCAAGGTACTCCCCTTCTAACCCTTGAATCTTCCTTTCTGTTCGATAAGAAGTCGAACTAGCAACTTCGATGGAGAGACAACATGAACCTCTCGATAACCCAGCAAGTAGGATTGGAAATAGACGAGCGACCAGTCCGATAAATCGGCACAAAGTCGGGCAAAAACTTGTTTGACGACAGAACAGAAACCCCTCTCGAACCCCAACTTGGAAGCCAGTTTACAACCTACATCTTAGGGTTTTCGAGAATCTAACTTGAAACAGTTGTAGACAACCGAAACGAGATTAAAATGCAACTGGTAGTTCTTATTTTTAGCTAATATGTAGGAAGTTATTCAATGTTAAAGATGGAGGAAAACCTGTTTTAAAATATTAAAAATTCAATAAATCTCTTCGATACGACGTATGTCCCGCCATTTCGGGCGACGTGGTCGCGAACCGAAAGCATCGAAATGTGCGTAACGGCTTCGTGGTCGTGTGGGCTTTGACGGAATTCAAATTGGTCGCATGTGCGCGACGAATTTGAAGCGTATCCGTCGAAATTCACCATATCGGCCTCTGTGCAAGTTTCCCAATTACTTTGTGCACGCTCGTCAGATCGAGATGAAACTTGCGCTAATAGGACCGTATCATTTTTCTGGTCCTGTATGCCAAGTTTGGTCCGATTCTGAGACAGTCGAATCAGAACGCCGTTTTACGGGCCCTATGGTCCGACGTAACGGGTGATTTTGAGCACGACCCGCCGAAATCCAACTTTGGACATAAGGTTGGGTTCGTATCGAAAAATCGGACCTATTGACATATAGTTTGACAACTTTAGAGACCGTAGACTTTGGCACGCTTTTCGGTGCAAAGCGGGTCCAACGGCGGACACCGTTTTGACCCAAAATTACCGTTTTGCCCTTGTGTCCAGAATTGGGCTTAAGGACAGGCAATCCTAGCTAATTTGACTATTTTGAGAATGTTGGTACTGTTTATTTCAGCATCTGGAGACTTCTGCATGTGTTGACTGATTGTGGCTCGTTGAGTGGTATAGTATTATTGGTTTCTCCAGCTAAGGACCTCAGGCAAGTGCACTTTCTGATTGCTTTCGATTCATAGTAGTCTTTTCATTTCATGTTTATACATATATCTTGCTGCTTGTTGACACGCTCGTCACACGAAATAGTCGGGAGGGAAAATATCTTAGTATACATGTGGACTACCCAGCACTATCCCAATATGTCTAATCTTGACTGATAACAGCTGCACACGACACGTGCAGGGTGCCGTATTTACCCCTAGCCGTTCACATGTTGAAAAGGATATTTCACACCACATAGGTAGTTGCCTTTTATTTTTTCTATTTTTCTCCACCGTGCCATGTCATCAGTACTTTCCAGTTTTCATATCTCATATGTTATTTTCATGTCTTGTTAATTCTATTGTGTTTTCGCATTACCGTCGATTTGTGTACTTGTTCCATTCCTGACTGGAAACCAACATTTTTCAGGTTTAGTCGCGATCACTCTTAGCACTGGGAAGACATGGGTATGCTGAGGCCGACCTAGATAGTAAAACTAGTTGTCATTTTTATTAATTGTGAGAACTTTGTATTTTTCTTTAAATATAAATGTTGTAAAGGTTGTAATAAATTTAGAAATGTGAATGAGCAGCAAATATTATATTTTGTGATTTTGAGCATTTATTTCTGGCGGGCTTGACAGCGTTCTACCGCCGACTCTGCGGTGTAGGCTGGCTTGGACACGTCTCGTATCCGAAAAATTGGGTACGGGTCGTGACAATTGCCAGGGGTCCTATGCGATTGTTCAAATGGGATCCCGATTTCTCTTCATCCTGTGAATCCTCCATCATGCCTACTTGGGTATCATTACCAAACCTTTCTCATCACCTATTCAATAAAGAGGCATTGTTTGCAATCACTTCTTCAATAGGCACTCCTCTAAAGATTGATAAGGCTACTTCGGATTTATCTCGACCTAGCATGGCTAGAATTTTTGTTGAAGTCGATGCATCCAAACCTCTGCAACAATGGATCAGAATAAACTTGCCTCGAGGAAGAAGTTTTTGGCAATCAGTTGATTATGAATCATCTCCGTTATATTGTTCTCATTGTCGTCATCAGGGTCATGCGGCAGACTATTGTAAAGTGGCGAAGCAGAAAAACCAAGTACATGGTAAGGAGACACACGTGATAGTTGAACCACAAATAGACAAGGAGGCCATAACTCATATTGAAGGCGAACCCTCCAATACAGTCCCCGAAAATCTGGAACATGCATCGAACCCGACTGACAATAAAATCCCTGACACTCTTATTAATGAAGCACACGTACCTATGACCTCTAATGATGATCAGGGAGCACCAAATGAGAAAGTGGCGGCAACTCAGGAACCAGCTATTAAAATTTTGCCTACACAGTTACTAGTGCAGGCTGAAGGTACTGGAGTGGAGACTGGCGAAATAGAGCCGACGGTTGAGGGGACCGATGATGGTGACCTGGATATGGGTGAGGAGACTGAGCAGTTGGAAGAGGATGAAATACAAACGCAGGAGATCTCTTGGGCGGATAAAGTTGATGCTGAAGAACATGGCGTCTCAACCACTCATAAAAAGACCAGAAAAAAGAAAGTGTTGTCCCATTCCATGGTCACACCCGATTTTGATAATCGATATGCACTTAAGTCAATGCACAAAATATACAAACTGCTGCTAATCATTTCAGGGTATATGAAATCAATATCAACGGGTGTTGTACTACATCATCAAGCATAGATATCATCAATATGAAGATGAATTTTATTGGGATTATTTTGAGTCATTTTACAATTTATTCTGTATTTTATCTTCATTGAGTCTAGGACTTAAAATTGTAAAATCGACTAGGTAATACTGGCTTAGGTTTATCCCAGTACAAATTTCTAAAAAGCCTACCTATTTCTATTTCATCTTTACAAAATATTCCAAATTATTTTTACAAACAGTTTTTGACAAATATTTCAAAATTTCCCATGACAGAACTCAAAACCGAGTCCTGCCCGAGTTCGGTCAATTTGAATTCAAATGTCAGTTGCCTCCAAATTTGCATGCAACGTCTATATACGAAATAATTGCATCAGAACTCTGCCAGAATTTTGCCCGAGTTCGGTCCCAGAAAACAACTATAAATAGAAGAGAGTTTTTCATTTCAAATCACTCATTCATTCTTCATCTTCTCTTCTCTATTCAACAAGTGTTTTCAAACGTTCTAAAGCTTTCAAATCACACCTATACTTCTCTTAGCCAAAAGCCAGTAATATCTACGTTGATTTAGAGTCTTTTGGTGTCCAAGAGTTGTAAAGAGGTCGTTCCAAGTACAACAACTATCTTTGTTGTGGAGCCGGTCGTGCGCTCGTCATCAAACACGATGTTGTGAAGTTGGTCGTGCACTTGTCACCAAGAACGGTGTTGTAAGAGTCTGCAAGCTCTCATTTAGCTTGTGCCATAGTGGATTAACATCGTGCAAGAGTACTCGAGACTGGATTAGTCCTCTCAGAGGGATACCAGTATACATCGCTGTGTCACTGAGTTTGATCTCTCTATCTCTTGCTACATTTATTTACTGTCTCTTATTTACTGCCATAGTTATTACTTTAATTTTTAAATTGGTGATTATTTTTTGCTGCACACACACACACACACTCTATTCACCCCCCTCTAGAGGTGCTCAACGGTCCTACAATTGGTATCAGAGCAGGTTAAATTCTAATATAACAAACCTCAGAGAGTAGATATCGCAGCCGTGAAATCAATATTCAACGGTGAAGGGCAATCCACAAATAGACCCCCACTATTTGATGGTACAAATTATACCTATTGGAAAACACGAATGACTTTCTTCTTAAAATCTCTTGACTTTCATCTTTGGTCTATAGTCATTGATGGTTATAAAAAACCAGCACCCACAATAGTTGAAGGCCAGCTTGTAGACAAGCCATATGACAAATACACAGAAGCTGAAAAAGCTAAGGCTAGTCTAGATGCTCGTGCCATCAATGCACTATTCTGTACAATTGACAAAACGGAGTTCAACAGAGTTTCAACCTGTAAAACATCTCACAAAATTTAGAAACTTCTTGAGGTAACTCATGAAGGTACTTCCCAAGTGAAGGAATCCAAAATTAGTAGACTAACATAGTAATATGCATCTTTCAAAAAGAAACCCGGTGAGTCAATTACACAGATGTTCACATATTCCCTTGATATAACTAATCCTTTGCAATCTCTTGGTAAGGATTACAGCAATCATAAGAAGATCAGAAAAGTGCTGCGGGCTCTAACCAAGAACTGGAATCCAAAAGCTACAGCAATCATTGAAGGAAACGATCTCACCACTATGTCCTTGGAAACACTGATAGGCAAGCTCATGACCCACGAGCTTGATCTGCAAGAGTTTGAAGAAGCAACTCCAAAAGAAAAATATATTGCCTTCAAAGCTCAAGCAAGAAAATCAACATACAATGGTTCTGATGAAGAATCATCAAGTGGTGATGAACAAGCCCTACTTGTGAAGAACTTCAGAAAATTCCTAAAGTTTGAGAAATCAAACAGAAGGAAGAGAGATATCCAAGAAAGCAATGAAGATGAAACCATTTGCTTTGGATGCAAGAAGACAGGGCACATGAAGAAGGACTGCCCAACTTCAAAGAAAAGCAGTCCATATGACAGATCAAGATCAAGCAAAAAAGCAACAACCAGTCGAAAGTATGCTAACACAAGCATCTGGCATGAAAGTGATGCCAGTAATACAGAGGAAGAAGACAGACCCTGCGAAAATGCCAATGTCTGTCTTATGGCATTTGATAAGGTGTCCTCAAACCCTCTATATAATGATTTTACTTTCGATGAATTAGAAAATGCCTTTAGCGAATTACTTGAAGATCACAGAACTGTGCTTGACAAGTATAAGCAATCTCGAAATGAGATTAAGGCATACACAACCGAGATAGCTAGATTGTCCAATCTTATTGAAGATATTAAAGAGACGTCTACTACCGGTAACACGGAAGAGATAGCCAAACTCAACGTAGACTATCATAAGGCTATCCTCAAGATTCAAAAGAAAGAAAGAGATTATGTCAAGATACAAGAATTATATGACATAGAGAAGAAGAAGCACTTAGTCACAGAACAAAGAATCTCAGATATGACTGCTAGATATGAAGAGTCTATTGCAATTTCTAAAAAGTTAGAAATCAAGTTAGGCAAACAGGCAATACCTGAGACACAGCCTAAGTTTAGTCCTAATGCTAAGCATACACCTAAGAGGACTAAAAATAAGAAAGAACAGAAGAAACATGACTATCATCATGCTTTCACTTATAGGTTCTCCAAGAAACCAAACAAGCATATCAACACAGTTTTAACCACTACTGGTTCTAAACTAACTTGTACTTATTGTGGTACACAAGGACACATATCACAGTATTGCTTGGCAATGAAACTTGTTAACAATCACACTTTATTCTGGAGACCTAAAACTAATCATATTGGACCCTTCAGTAAATGGGTACCAAAGGATTTATCTACTTGTTTTGTAGGTGGACCCTCAACCCTCTCATGCTAAAAGTAAATGGATCCTCGATAGCGGATGTTCGCGGCATATGACTGGTGATGCATCTTTGTTCGCCACGCTATCGATGAAAAAAGAAGGATACGTCTCCTTCGAAAATAATTTAAGAGGTGATATTATTGGTAATGGTACTGTCAGTATTTCTCTTTATCCATTAATAAAGGATGTTTGTCTAGTAACAGAATTAAAACATAACCTACTAAACATAAGTCATTTGGCTGATAATGGTTATGGTAACAATTTTGTGAAAGACAAATGTACTATATATGATATGTCATATGGTGATCCCGTATATAAAGGAATTAGAGAAGACAACATTTATGTTTTCTTTTTGGAGATTACTAATAATGCAGGTAGATGCCTAGTAGCTAATCTAGATGAAAGCTGGCTATGGCACATGAGACTAGAACATGCAAATATGGACACTATCTCATGACTCAGTACTAAAAAGATGGTAAAAGGACTCCCCGAGATTCCATTTAAGAGAGATATGGTATGTGCTGACTGTGAAAAGAAGAAAGCACATAGGTCTACATTTAAATCCATCAATGTTGTAAGTACTTCTAGACCTTTGCAGTTGATTCACATGGATTTATTTGGTCCTAGTAGAATCGCTAGTCTTGGTGGTAAACTCTACGATTTTGTTATTGTTGATAATTTCTCTCATTTTACTTGGGTTTACTTTTTATCAAACAAAAGTGATGCTATTTTTGAATTTCAGATATTTTGCAAAAAGGTACAAAACGAAAAAGGCTTCATGATTACTCGTATCCGAAGGGATCATGGTGGCGAATTCGTAGATTCTGATTTCAAAATGTTTTATGATGATAGTGGATATTACCATGCATTTTCTTGTCCTAGAACTCCCCAACAGAATGGTGTTATGTAGCGGAAGAATCGTACTCTAAGCGAAATGGCTAGAGTCATGCTGAATCAGCATCATCTTCCTAAGTATTTTTGGGCAGAAGTTGTTAGTACAGCCTGTCATGTTTTGAATAGGGTGTTAATTCGACCTATCTCGAAGAAAACACCATATGAACTTTGGTTTGGAAGGATTCCAAATATTTCTTATTTTAAAGTTTTTGGATGTCGCTGTTTTATCCTGAACACCAAGGATAACTTGGGATAGTTCGACTCTGAAGCAGATGAAGGGATATTTATCGGATATGCTGCTAAGAGTAAGGGATATAGGATTTTTAATAAAAGATCTATGATTGTTGAAGAATCAATTAATGTTACTTTTGATGAGCTAAATAGTCACAGATCTAGCGACAGTGATGATGAAGATGCACATGCAAAAACTGAGAAGAGTCCTGTGGAAGATCTGACTCAAAAGGTTGATTCATTAAAGTTCTTACCAGATCATCCAGAGACACTCATTATAGGTAATGTATCAAAAGGTGTAAGTACACGCTCCTCTCTTAAAGATTCTGAAATAGCAGCAAATGTAGCATTTATTTCTCAAATAGAACCTAAGAATATAGATAATGCATTTTCTGATAAGTTTTGGATTGATGCCATGCAAGAGAAACTAAATCAATTTGAGAGAAACCAAGTTTGGGAACTTGTTCCTAAACCTATTGGTCAATCAATAATTGGTACCAAATAGGTGTTCCGAAATAAACTCAGTGAAGATGGACAAGTTCTACGCAACAAAGCACGTCTAGTGGCACAAGGTTATAATCAAGAAGAAGGAATTGATTATGATGAGACTTATGCTCCTGTTGCTAGACTAGAAGCCATCCGCATATTTTGTGCATTTACATGTTTTAATGATTTTAAATTATTTCAAATGGACGTGAAAAGTGCATTTTTGAACAGATTTTTAAAAGAGGAAGTTTTTGTGAAACAACCCCCTGGTTTTGAAGATTTTCAAAAGCCTGATCACGTCTTCAAGCTTAAGAAAGCACTCTATGGACTCAAACAAGCACCTCATGTTTGGTATGAACACCTAAGTGCCTTCTTACTTGATAATGGATTTTCAAAAGAAAAAGTTGATACTACTTTGTTTATCAAATCTTTAAATGATGACATTCTCCTTGTGCAAATTTATGTAGATAATATTATATTCGGTTCTACTAATGAAAAACTTTATCAAGATTTTGCTAAGTGTATGCAAAGTGAATTTGAGATGAGTATGATGGAAGAGCTAAACTTCTTCCGAGGACTTCAGATCAAACAACACTCAAAGGAAACATTCATCAACCAAGCTAAGCACACGAAGGACATCCTGAAAAAGTATGACTTCGAGAACGTAAAGCCAATCGGGACTCCAATGGCTACATCCACAAAGCTTGATTCTGATGAAAGTGGCAAACCTGTCGACCAGCATAAGTATCGAGGTATGATTAGTAGTTTATTATACTTGACTGCTAGTCGTCCAGATATTATGTTCAGTGTTTGCATATGTGCACGTTATCAGGCAAATCCTAAGGAATCACATTTAAGTGCCGTTAAGCGTATCTTCCGATACCTTAAAGGAACTTCTACAGTCGGCTTATAGTATCCTAAAGCCAAATCCTTTGACCTGATAGGTTACTCGGATACGAATTTTACAGGATGCAAAGTAGACCGTAAAAGTACCAGCGGTATGTGTCATTTCCTAGGAAAGGTCTTAGTCTCTTGGTTTAGCAAGAAGCAAAATTCTGTAGCATTATTAACTACTGTGGCTGAGTATATTGCCGCAGGTCGTTGCTGTGCTCAGATTTTGTGGATGAAGCAAACCTTAGAAGACTATAATCTGTACTACACTAAGATTCCTATTTATTGTGACAACACTAGCACCATTAATCTGACTAAGAACCCTATTTGTCACTCACGCACAAAATACATTGAGATACGTCATCACTTTTTACGTGATCATCAACAACACGAGGATATCTGCTTAGAGTTCATTGACACAGATCATCAACTAGCAGATATTTTCACAAAACCATTGGCTGAAGATCGGTTTAACATAATGAGGCGAGATCTTGGTATACTTGAATTTTTAGATTTATAATGTAGTATGGCAATTAAATTTGATTTTATGACTTGAAACTTTAAAATTTATTTAACAGAAATTATTTTGGAGTACAAGCCTAAAAAGGGTCTGTCTGTCACCACGACTACGGTCGAAGCGAAGCGGTATTTAAGAGTTCCCCGGTGAACCTCCGTTAGCTGGGACAATACCCCTACAGCTAAACCCAAAATAATGCACGTTATTAAATATAGGAGTCAAAAAGTCATAAAGTTAAAATTTAAATACCAAAACTGTATTTATTGTCTCGAAAATGCAAGTAGCCGAACTCGGACCGAACTCTAACCTAGTTCGGGCCGATTTCGGTCGGCGCTGTATTTATTTCTAAAACCGAACAGCCGGCCCTAACCCCTATTTAAACCCCACTTCTCCTCTTCTTTTTCACTCACCATATCGAGAAATCATCTCATTCCTCCCAAAAACACTTTCCTACTCCTTCTTTGCAAGTTTTCTAGGAGATCCGGTGGGTTACTCGATTTCGTTCTCTTCCTTATTTTTTAAGGTACTTTACTTCTTTTTTCTTTTTCTCCATGGCTCCTAAACGTCAGAGGGGATCAATTGATCCTTCCCAAGCTGTATCCTCCTCATCTGACTATACTCCAGCTAGTCTGTTTAGTCCAGCCAGACCAGTAGGATCAGAGGATTTTGATTCCACTTTATTTCCTGATAAAGAATTCTCTGACCTATGGTTTGATTCTTTCTCCGGTCGAAAAATTTGTTATGGAGGTTTTGTTAACTTTACAATTTTTTCTGAGTATGCTCCTACCTTTGACCATCTAGGCTACCGAGATTTTTTCGAAGTAGCTGAAAACATCTTTGACAATGCAGTCCGTATGTTTTTCTGCAACCTGCAAGTAAAACCAAACGGCAACTTCTATTCTTGCATTGCTGGGCAAGAATTGGAGTTTAGTACCACTGATATCAGTGAATACTTTCATGTTTCTGATGTTGGTGAAGCTCTGGTAGATATTCATCATATCCAATTTCCAGAGGATGTCACCCTTACCTCCTTCAAGGAATTGATTTGTCATCCAAACCCCATTCCTCGAAGAGTATTTTCAAAACATCTAAACCAAAATTTTTATGAACTCTATCGTTTCATTTTCTTTGTACTCCTTCCTAAGAAAGGATCTACTGACGAGATTACTTTCTTAGAGCTCTCTGCTATGTACCATATTCATTTTGGTATTCCTTTCTCTATCCCCAAGACTATAATGGCCTGGATGCTGAACTGCAGAAATGCAGGATGCAACCTGGTGTATCCAATACACCTGGCCTCTATCTTTCGCAGGTTTGATATTGATCTTCAAACCTGTGCCTACTCCTCCACTCCCATCGAGCTCACCAGATCTCGTTGATATCCTGCTCCATCTCTGCCTCCTGGTGCTCAGCCTGCTCCAGATGTCGGTGCTGAGGCTCCTGATGCTGCTCCTACTCCAGCCCCTGCTCCGAGATTTGATCCAGGATTCTATCAGAGATTTGATGACTTTGTTGCTCTTTCTGCGCAACGTCATCAAAGCTATCTTGACTCGGAGTTTCGCCACATCTATCAGGCTCAGGTGTTGCAGAACGGGATTACGGATCTTCACTGGAGTCTCTCTCAGGATCCAGTTCATCCAGTCACTATTCTTCCTCACCCAGGCTTCACAGGTCCTAGGTTCGGAGATGAGGCATCTTTTCCTTACTTCGATCCTACTACGGCTTATTTTTCTCCTGATGCTCCTGACGGTGATGATCCCACTATGTGATGCGGACTCAGCTGATGGATAGTGGATAGGATGTTAGTAGATGATTTTTTGCTATGATGTAGTTTTTTTTGTTTTGTTATGTCTAAACTTCTTATTTAGAAATATTTAGTACTTCATGATTGTATCTTTGCACTTTTAGTGAGATATTTCAGTACTTTATTTCAGCACTTTATTTCCATACTAGTTGTTGTTTATGTATCTCTTTAGCTTCACTTTGTGTTTTTTAATTGTTGGCTTTACACATTACGGGGGAGCCAAAGTCATTTTTATATTGACAAAGGGGGAGAAGAGCTGTACATAACCAGAAGAAACCAGAAGAAATCAAAAGCATAGCATACCTTCAAATCAATCTATCCAAAACAAAAAAAAAAACCAACCATCTCAGGTATTTTGTTTGTTCTATTTTTAAGATATATTTTGGTATAGACTCAAGTTTGTTAATTATCAAAATGGGAGAGATTGTTGGCCCATTCCATGGTCACACCCGATTTTGATAATCGATATGCACTTAACACAAAATATACAAACTGCTGCTAATCATTTCAGGGTATATGAAATCAATATCAACGGGCGTTGTACTGCATCATCAAGCATAGATATCATCAATCTGAAGATGAATTTCAATAGGATTTAGTTTTAGTCATTTTATAATTTATTCTGTATTTTATTCTTTATTGAGTCTAGGACTTAAAATTGTAAAATCGACTAGGTAATACTGGCTTAGGTTTATCCCAGTCCAAATTTCTAAAGTCTACCTATTTCTATTTCATCTTTACAAAATATTCCAAATTATTTTTACAAACAGTTTTTGACAAATATTTCAAAATTTCCCATGACAGAACTCAAAACCGAGTTCGGCCCGAGTTCGGTCCGAACTCTGCCCGAGTTCGGTCAGTTTGAATTCAAATGTCAGTTGCCTCTAAATCTGCATGCAACGTCTATATACGAAATAATTGCATCAGAACTCTGCCAGAACTCTGCCCGAGTTTGGTCCCAGAAAATACCTATAAATAGAAGAGAGTTTTTCATTTCAAATTACTCATTCATTCTTCATCTTCTCTTCTCTATTCAATAAGTGTTTTCAAACGTTCTAAAGCTTTCAAATCACACCTATACTTCTCTTAGCCAAAAGCCAGTAATATCTACGTTGATTTAGAGTCTTTTGGTGTCTAAGAGTTGTAAAGAGGTCGTTCCAAGTACAACAACTATCTTTGTTGTGGAGCCGGTCGTGCGCTCGTCATCAAGCACAGTGTTGTGAAGTTGGTCGTGCACTTGTCACTAAGCACGGTGTTGTAAGAGACTACAAGCTCTCATTTAGCTTGTGCCATAGTGGATTAACATCGAACAAGAGTACTCGAGACTGGATTAGTCGTCTCAGAGGGATACCAGTATACATCGCTGTGTCACTGAGTTTGATCTCTCTATCTCTTGCCACATTTATTTACTGTCTCTTATTTACTGCCATAGTTATAACTTCAATTTTTAAATTAGTGATTATTTTCTACTGCACACACACACACTCTATTCACCCCCCTCTAGAGGTGCTCAACGGTCCTACAGAAAGCTTCCGAGCCAACGGATCGACCCACTCGATCATCAGGAAAACTTACAATCGCTGGTACCTCCTCCGTCTCCCTTAATGTATAACACACTATTGTGGAATGTGAGGGGGATTGCTGCAAAGTCGACTTTCAAAAGAATCAACAGTCTTTGTAGACTTCATAAAATTCAATTACTAGTTATAATTGAGCCAAAGGTTTCTAATAATCAGTTGCTGAATTATCAGTTAAAATTGGGTTTTGTTGCTACTTTAGCTAATGATCACGGTAATATATGGGTTTTCTCTAAGAATGCATGTACCATGGTGATGCGTGATTCTTTTGATCAGGCATTAACCATTTCAGTTCGTCATGAGCTATTTCCAAAGGAAGTAATGTTCTCCTTGGTGCATGGGCATGGCAAGAAGGAGGGAAGATGTGAGCTGTGGAGTAGGCACCTTTAGATACAGCATCAGTATCAACTGTCATGGGCAGTTGGAGGGGATTTCAATGCTGTGTGTCATTCAGAGGAGAAAGTAGGGGGTCTGCCTTCCTGTCCAGTCTCAATTCAAGAGTTTCTGAATTTTCAATTATCTGCAGACCTTACTGACATTCCTTTTAAAGGAAGTAGTTTCACATGGCTCAGATCTACTGAGGGAGATAGGCAGGCATCGAGATTGGATAGAGTTCTTTTGGATAATGATTGGTTACGGTTTGCTCCAGCATAAGTTGTTGAACATCTTAACCGTACTGAATCTGATCATGCTCCATTATTGTTGTCTCTGCGGAACACACAGGCCAGGGGACCAAAGCATTTCCGATTTCTATCTTTCTAGACCAAACACTCTGATTTCAAATCCATTATACAATCCGCGTGGACATCAGTTACTCATCCTAATGGTTTGATATGCTTAGGGATGCAGATGGCTGCCTGTCGAAAGGCGTTGTCCACTTGGAGTCACCAAACTTTTGGTAACATATTTCAGGAGGTGAAGAAGGCGGAAGATTGTGTGTTAGCAGCGGAGCTTGGTTTGAGGCTGACGCTTCTTTAGAGAATAAAGTATCTCTACACCACGCAATGGCGAATCTTAATCGTATGGTGATTGTTGAAGAAGATTTTTGGCGGCAGAAAGCTAGATTAAAATAGGATATGGAAAGGGACAAGAACACAACATACTTTCATGAATGCGTGAATAGCAAGAATCGGAAACTAAGGATTCACTCTCTCATAGGGGAGGATGGTATTCCTAAGGAGTCATTGTCAGATATTCAAGATATTGCAAATGGCTATTATGAATACATATAGAAATCAGAGGCAATTGTGCAAGATGATGATCTCCTGAAGGGCATTCCAAAGCTGGTCACGCAAGATGACAATGATAGACTTACTGCGGCTCCTACATTGGAGGAATTGCTAGACGTCATTCGCAGCTTAAATCCTCAGAGTGCTGCAGGTCCAGATGGGTACACTCCTCTCTTTTTCTTATTATGCTGGGATATTATAGCTCTAGATGTTCTTCATGCTATATCATTATTCATGTTTGGTTTCCACCTCACTAAATCGATCACTTCTATATCACTTGTGCTTATTCCGAAGTCAAAAAACCCAACAGTAATGACTGATTTTCGACCAATTAGCCTATATTCGGTTATGAACAAGATAATCTCTAAATTGCTTTCTTGACGTTTAGCACCATTGTGATCCAAACTAATTTTGGATGAACAGAGTGGTTTTGTGAAGGGGCGAGAAATTGTTGACAGTGTGATTTTGGCTCAAGTGATGATGAGTAAAATGAAGAAAAAATACAAAGGAGGCAATATTGTGATCAAACTTGATATGATGAAGGCATATGATCGAGTGGATTGGGGTTTTCTGATGAAAGTAACGCGAAAGTTCGGATTCAATGAAACATGGATTGACATTATTTTTTGATTACTGAACAATGTTTGGTTATCTACCATAGTTAATGGTGCATCCTCGGGGTAATTCAAGGCTTTCAGGGGAGTTCGACAGGGTGATCCACTGTCTCCAGCCCTGTTTGTTATAGCAGCAGAGGCATTGTCCCGCAATCTTAACAATCTTGTGAACAAGCCTTCGTTTACTAACTTCTATGCTCCAAGTGGTTGTCGTCTGATTACCTATTTAGCATATACGGATGACATAATACTTTTTTTAGCTAGAGATTCAACTTCTATTCAGCATCTGATCAGGGTTTTACAACGATATGAGTTGGCTTCTGGATAAAAGATTAATTATGCAAAGTCCTCTATATATGTTCATGACACATTTTCGCAGGAAAGAGCTCAACATCTACAAGTTATTACAGGATTTCACATTGCTAATCCCCCTTTACTTACCTGGGGTGTCCATTAATGGCGGGGAAACAAAATACGACCATGTATGAAGAACTTGTCATGAAGGTACGACATCGACTAGATAGCTGTCAACAGAGGATTTTATCGTATGGTGGCAAATTGGTACTTCTTAAATCTGTTTTAACTTCAATTCTAATTTATACTATAGCGGCTTGTCACCCGCCTGCTAGTGTCATCATTCAACTTGAGTCTCTGTTCGCTCGGTTTTTTTGGGGAGCTAAAGATGGCATCGACAAGCATACGTGGGTGGGCTGGAAATCAATGGCGAGGCCACACAAGGAAGCTGGATTGGGGGTATGTAGTCTTACTGAAATTATGAATGCATTTACATCTAAATTGTGGTGGAAACTTAAGACACAGGATTTGCTATGGACTCGATTTCTTCGAGCCAAATATTGCTCTCGGCAACAGCTTGATATGGTAATGCCAAATCCTCAATCATCGAGAATCTAGAAAAGATTGTTACAGGGAAGGGAACTTAGCAATCATCTCATTGAGCAAAGACAAATAGTGGGTAACCTTAATTGGCGTTGGTCTCCGTCACCTACAGGCACCTTCAGCCTCTCGTCGGCATGGAAACATATTCGAATCCCGGCTATGCAACATCCACATTATAAACATATCTGGGGAACCTGTATTCTGCTAAAGTGGTCAATCTTGCTTTGGTGTATACTCCTGGATAAATTACCAACAGATGATCATATTCGGAAGATAGGTTTTCAGTTGGCTTCTAAGTGCCATTGCTGTCAAGAGCCAGATCAAGAATCATTATTACATATATTTAAGGAAGGTCAGCTGATAGCAGATGTTTGGAGGAAACTGAAAACTGCTTTCGGTATACGTGGACAAAGTCGAGCTCTACTTGGCTTCTTCAAATTGTGGTGGTCTCGTAAGAACATGTACCTCAAAGAAATTATAGTTGGAGCTGTGTGCTGGGTATCTTGGAAGAATAGAAATAAATGGAGATATGAATCCTACTCCTATAATCAAGATCAACTGCTTTTCGAAGTTAGGAGGCAGATTCCTAAAGTATTGGCTCGGTGTCGACACTCCCCTGCATTACCTCTTTTATTACAGTAATTTCTGTACTATTGGATGTATTGACAGTTTATCAATTAATCAATAAAGTTTTCTTGAATATATATATATATATATATATATATATATATATATATATGGTGTGAAAAAAATATATATATATATGGTGTGAAAAAAATATATATACATTTTGGTGTGGGTTGTTGTGTCTTGTGTGGGTATGTGTTGAAGAGGAGAGGGAAGGATTTGATGTAGTGTGATGAAGTGTGTGTGTGTATATCAGTGAGAGGGGGGGACTGCTGCTTAGACAGCAGCAACAGCAGGATATGCTGCTGTCTTTAGACAGCAGCAGCAGCAGCAGTTGGGGCTGCTGCAGGGCAGCCCCTTGGCACACATTTGACCCCCTTTGCCCCTATTTAACCCCCACTTCACCCTCATTTTAGCACCACATTTGACCCCCATGATACCATGTATATGTGTGTGTGTGTGGTAACGAGGTTTAGATATGTTAGTGATAAGTTAGTATTGAAATGTTAGTTAGTATAGAAGTTAGATAGTAGAGAGAGTTGGATATTAGTTAGTCTAGTTAGTAGATAGTAATATGTTAGTTCTAGATAATGATATCTTAGATGTTAGATAGTTAGTGTCTAGATATATATTAGAGTTAGTGTGTTAGATGGTTGTAAGTTAAGGTATCTTGTATCTTAGGATACTAAAGTTAGTATCTTAAGGTATTGGTTTACCTTATCAAAGTCAATGAAGATTTACCTTATACCAAGGTATGGTATCAAGATACCAAGGTAAGATATTAGGATACAAGGGTAAGGTATTGGAATACCTTAGCAAGGTATTAGAGTTTCATAGGGTAAGGGCAAGGTATAGCAAGGTATTGGTTTAGAGGCTAAGGCATATTTACCTAAGTTAAGGTATTAGATCCCAACCAAGGTACTGGTATCGGGATACCAGTATGACCAAGGTATATGGTATCTTGGTAGGTAAAGGTTAGAAATAGGCTACCTAGACTATAGTTGACTTCGGTTGACCAAGTTTGACTGTTTTGACCAAAAGTCAACTACAAGTCAACGGTTGGCCTAGAATTGACTAGAACTTGACCAGAGTTTACCAGTTGACCAAAAGTCACTGTGAGTCAACTCTTAGCCTAATTTGACCTACATTGGCCTAGAAGTTGACCAGAGTTGACTAGTCGACCAAAAGTCAACTATAGGTCAACCTTTGACCCAGTTTAACTTGGTTTGACTTCATGTGACCTAGTATGACCTAGTTTGACTGAGTTTGACTTAGTGTGACCTAATTTGACTGAGTTTGACCTAGATTGTAAATCATACATTAGAAAATCATGCCATACACTGTCAAACCCTAATTTAACTCATGATATCTTATCTTTAGGTCTGTGACATCACTCTGAGCATCGACCTTATTTGACAGCTCAGGACCGCAGGCGAGTACATTCACTGATAGTTTTTATTGTCATGATATCTGCTATATTCGATTTAGTTGTAGTGTTTTACTTGATTCTCCATACGATGGTGCACGGACTAGTGTACGTCGGATCCTGGCATGAGATGTTATTCCTGGACTTTCTTGGTATATTGGTACATTATTCGATCTTGTTTCTTGTACTTATATAGATGCAGATTTCGAAGGGAATTTGCAACCCACTTAGAATCTCGTGTCATGACGTGTTATGTCCTTATCCATTATACTATTCGAGGATGGGGAGTTATTTGGGGTTATGTAATCAAATCCACCTTGTTCCTTTTCTTGTGCTTGTGCCACCCTCACCACACGTAGGGTGTAGTGAGATCATGTCTTATGCTCGCTTTCCATGTTGGTCGGCTAGACTCTATCTTGTTTCATATTTTGATAGCCGAGCCAAATGGAAAGGTCCGAGTCTTGCACGCAAGCCGATCACATAATTGCTCTAATACTCGAGGAATATTTTATGTTTATTTTATACATCAGTTATTCCTGTTCAGTTCTACTTTCCTGTACGTTACACCCTGACATAATTTCTTGTTTTACAAATCCTGTTTATATTTCAGTCTTGATATATCATCTTGTATTCCATTATGATTGTCTTTTATAGCATTTGTCAATACTTTGGAACTCCTGTTTGTGTTTGTGCTCGTTCATTATCCTGACAGGTCGTTGATGTTTACAGAGGATTTAGAGGCTGACTGCTCTACCTTTTACGGGTATGGCTAGGACGGAGACTTTGAATAGACGTTACCCCTAGATCCAGAAGTGGATATATCACCTATCTAGATCTGTTAGATAGGTTTGACTTGACTGCGTTCCAGCTAGTACTGAGACTTATGTTATACATTATATTTTTGGATCTTGTGTTATGTCTTTAACTCTAAACTGTGTTGTGACTTTGCATCTATTTTAGTTCATCTATTTATATTATATCTTTATGATATTCGTGCCTATCTTCCTTAGATGTCTTTTGATTGAGTTGATATTATATACCTCCGTACGAAGATGGTAGGTACATATATATTGTGTCTAGATGTTATACTTTCTAGTAGACCTATACAGTATTCTACCGCCATTCTGCGGCGTAGGCTGGACGTACCCACGTGCTCGTGCCCCTACTCTGGGTGCGGGTCGTGACAGAGACCAGCCAGTATAATGTGAGTCTAGTAAGTACAATGTGAATCCAGTAGAAAAACACTAAACCAGTATGTTTTGAAATACCGCTTTCGACATATAAACGGCTAGGGTGTAAATATGATACATCGTACGCTTGGCAAGCGTGCGATGACTATCTTTCCAAATTAGACCAGTAGGGGTGGTTCCAGTATGATTGGAAATATTTACATGTCTACTCGAGTATTTCTCCCTCTCGATAAATACAAGTGAATCCATATCCCGATACATAAATCAAGTACAAGTCCAGCCAGAAAGTAAGTGGTCCCAGTAGGTGTTTCCAGTAGGCGGTTCTAGTGAGTGATTCCAAAAATAGGGGCCAGTCAAGTATAATACATGTGTCGCAAATAAATAAATCCAGAAATACCAATATGTGCCATGACAGAGAATCAGGTAATACTATATTAGAAGCTGAATCATAATAATCATCAGATAAATGAAAACTATCAGAGAATGTACTCGTATGTCGTTCTGAGGAGTAAATATGGATCGATGCCCAAAGTGGTGTCACACAAACCTATATATGAGATTACAGAGTTATTTGGTGTTCTAGAGTAAACAATGTATTTAAATGCATTACTTACATGCTTCTAGGCCTTTTCTAGGTCAGAGAAATCAAACTAGGTCAAACTTGGTTTAATATAGGGTTTTGGCTAAATTAGATTATTTTAGTTAGCTAGGATAATGTTGTATCAAAACCATATCCCAATCATAGATTCAAACATATCTATTTCCTATTTACTTACCTTTCCTATAGTGTAATTATATGATACTATACTTAATCCTTTAACAAACCATTAGAACATCCTATATATATATGACTAACATACATATACAAGTATCTTACTGTTATATGCTAACTATGTCTGTACCATTTAAGTTTCCATCCTACACTTACATATATATACACACACACACATATATATAAATATATATGTATATGTTTATATATATATATATATATATATATATATATATATATATATATATATATATATGTATATATATATTTTCTAGCACGTGCAGGCTTAGTTAAATCGTATGTCTCCCCGTACACAATTTTTAGCCGGTCGTCATGTCACTTCGGACTCTTCGTGCGGATCTTATCCGCACTGGCTTTTTCATCATCGCCCCACACGTATGCCTCGTGCACTCTGTGTGCTCTCGAGCCTCACGGGACGGCCGACGTCTTTCGACACCGGCAGCTCAATGCCTCGCTTCACCCACGACGTCGAAGGCGCCCCCGACGTCTTCATGACGCCTACGACAGCCGATGCCACCCAGCCACCCGTTCTATTTGCACGACGCCCTTACAACGTCTTCCTGATGCCCATTGGGCCCCGCACGATGGGCCGTGTGGTCGGCCGTCGTTTATACCCGTGGTAGAATGGTGCCGGTCTTCGACCGCCCGTGCGGTGCCCCTAGCTGTTGAGTTTTCATGCACGGGGCGCCCTATTCTGTCACACGCCAGCTTAAATTGTGACCATTTTTTGTCAGTCCTCCGACGTTGTGGATGTCCCGTATCGCACAGGCCAGGTTCTTCGTCGCCCTATATATATATATATATTTTTAAAATATATATATATATATATATATATATATATATATATATATATATATATGTAAATATATGAGTATCAAGAACTGATACAAAGATGCTTGGGACAGATACAAACTGAGATTTGAACAATGGGATTAAAAATAAGGATATTAGAGACTGAATATACATACTAAAAGATAATACAACTGAAGACAAGGACTGAAATTAATGTCCTGATAAGGACTGAAATTAGTAAAATAGGAATTGATACTTCAAGGCAATATCTGATACTAAATTAATGTGTGAACCATTACATGCAACCAAGACTGAACTAGGTTACAAAAGGACTGAACATATGTTCAGTATAGACTGAACAAATATAGGGCAGACAATGTATGTGGATTGGGACTGAAATATATATGGGTATGGAACATGTGTATCAGTAGGACTTGGACTGGTACAAGTTGGCTGGTGACTGAAAACATATAGTATATCTAAACATAATAAAATGATTGATACTATATATATATATAATATATATATATATATATATATATATTATATATATATGTCAATCATATGACTGGTTTAAGTGTCCTTTTAGGACTGATGTGCAAGGAAACATATGACTGAACATAGTATGCGTATGGAACTGAATCAAAAATGAATATCTGAACATTAGCAAAGCAGGGACTAAAACTTTAAGATACCAATGAATTGAACAAAATGATGCCAATATAATCCCACACTCGAGCTCCTATTCCACATTAAGCGATACAAGGGTCGGTATGGCTAGTATCAGTAGGTAATCCCCTCAATCTGACTAATACCATAAATGAATGACTAAAAATAATAGGAAATAGCTGAACATTTCTCTATAGGACCGACTGAACCAAAAAGGCAGAATAATATGAGATAGGGACTGCACAGTTTAAAATAGGACTGAACATTAAGTTCAAGGACTGAACTCAATAATAAATGGGCTGAAAAGTTATAACTGGCCCAAAGTGGACTGAACTCTACAAGCAAACAGAACACACGTATTAATTGTAGGACTGTACAGTGAGAGATTTGGACTGATACATAGAGCAAGGGACTGATACTCAAAGAAGTATCAGTGGACTAAACATTGATAGTAAATAGGACTGATACATATACAGGGGGTACAGTCTATGATGACTGATGCAAGCCACAACTGATACAAATAGGATTGGCCACTGCCCAGGTTTACTCGAGCCCCTACTTCTCAAAATACTAACACAAAGGAGTGTCATATAACTGAACATTACTAAAGGACTGAACTAAGAGAGTGGACTGAACAAACTAAAGCAACTGTGGATGAACATTTGAATGCAAAGACTGAACAACCTCTAAAACTTGAGCTACTAGTGAATATTGATAGGTAAAGTATCAAATGACTGAACAATATGGACTTGAACTCTATGGACTTGGACTGAACCATCTGAAATGCAGGACAGAACAATTATAGAGATGGGGACTGAATATAACTGGAATGGGACCGGACATGAAGGTGAAAATGGACTGAGCATTTGTGTAAATGTGCACTGAATATTTAAGATTTAGGGACTGAAACATGTTAATAGTGACTGTCACCCCCAGTTTTCAGAAACAGGGATATTTTTGTCATTTTACATTTTTAAATATTTTTAAAATTTATTTTATTATTTATGATATTATTTTGGGGTTGAAATTTATTTTATTATTTATGATATTGTTTTGGGATTATTTGAGTCGGGTTCGAATTTTAACTCAATCCGACATGAAACGGAGACCCGGGGGGTAGTTTGACTCTAGTGGGACCCACACACTAGTTAGGCATGGCCCACATGATATTAATTTTAGTTCACATGATATTAATTTTAGTTAGTAGTTAGACTAATTATTTATGGATAGGTTTAGTTTAATTAGAGACTTAAAACTAGACTAAATTAACCTCAACCTTTAACCCATTCCTAATTTAAACCAAATAGATTAGTGGAGGGCATTTTGGACATTCAAATAGGGGACACCTCACCCTTTTTGGGCAGCCACCTATGGGGGGGATAAGGAGTGAGTCAATCCTTCATTCATTTATTTTCATCCACTTTCTCTCTCTTGTTCTACCCAAAATTAATTTAGAGATAAACCTCCATTGATTTCATCTCCAAATCAACCCCTTCTTTCACCAAATCTTCTTTATTTCTCTTCTACTCCATGGTTAGAGGGTGCTAGCCAAGTTTGGGAGGATTCGGAGCTCGTTCGTGTCCTTTTGGAATCTCTACGTGTCGGTGCCGTGTCGGAAGGTTTTTCCTTTGAATCTCTCTCCCGGAAGGTATAATCTCTCCTCTAAACCACCCCTACATGCATATAGGAATATTTTGAACCCATAGGAATGACCCCCATGGTTGTATCTCTATTTGTGTCCATTTCGTGTCTATTTGGAGATCATAGGATTGTCATTTGTGTTGTGGTTGTGTCCATGTAGGAAAACCCCAAATTTGGACACACTATGTGTTGTTGTTATGTATGAATGAATTATTACATGTTTAATCTTATATTTTTGTATTGGAGATGTGTTCTATAGTCTCATATATATATATATATATATATATATATATATATATATATATATATATATATATATATATATATATATATATATATATATATATATATATATATATATATCTATTAGTGTAGAGAGTGAGTTCTTGATATATTATGTTATATACTTGTGTTTCTTTTGTCTCAAACTATTTAAATTCGTCATAATATTTATCCACATTTTTAGTAGCAATAGCAACTTAGAAATGTCATAACTTTTAGCTTAAAACTCCGATTTATCTTCCGTTTTTTTTAAAAGAAGCGTATCGAAGTTAGCTTTCAAAATATATACTTTGATAAGCCAAATTCGTTCTAGAATTTTTTGTAGAATTGTTTGAGTGTCAGCTGTACGAAAGACGAACGCGTTTCGGTGTTTTTGCGATTCCGGGAGCTTTCGGACACGAAAATGTGATCCGTTTAAAGTTTTGAAAATATAACACGAAGAGCTACAACATATTTTAATCTTAGAATTTAGTGAATGCCCAATTGGTATAGTATTTGTTTTAAGTAGAAGAGTGACTATACGATATATGCATTTTATGTAACTTTGAGCCTATATAGTATAGATATTAAATGAATGTAGAGTATGTAATGCATGATATGTTAGATAAATAAAATAATATATATATGATATATATTCTTTTTACATTAATGTATATATATGGTTGAATGCAAGCATGTAGGAATGCAATTAATATAATGCATATGAGCAATGCATGAATGAAAGAATGATATACAATGTATGCATGAAAGTATATATGAATGCTAGATATGAATACAAGATATATATATGTAATGATATATATGAATGCATAATGTATAAATATTGTAATACAATATATAATGATAACATGTATGGTAATGTAGAGTATATGATGCAAGCATGAATGAATGGAGGAAATACATGTATATAGGTAATATAGAATATAATATATGAATGCAAGCATGCAAGATAATGTATTGTATCCATATATGATGTATTCAACTTAAAGATAATGTAATATATGAAAGGAATGAATGATAATATATAACATGATATGTAAGATAATGCAAGGTATGAAATATATGATGTGTGCATGTTTGTATGTCTCTATGTTAATGTATGAAATGATATGAATATACAATGTATGCATATGTATAAAACATGTAGGTAATGCATAGATGCATGAATGAAATGAATGTTTGCAATATGTTAATATAAATACAAGTATCAAATATACATGAATGTAAGTATAATATAATACAAGTATACATGTATGTATCATGTAAATATAATATACATGATATGTATGTATGCATGTATACAAGGTAAGTATGTATGTATGCATTTCTATAAACTGAGTTAATCTATAACCTTTTACACACATGCATTCATACACCATTTGACATCATATATCCCATGTCACATACACCTACCTATAACTAAATTTTAGAACATTAACACATATCCTTTCACACACATGCCAAACACACACATACTCACTTACTCTTTTACCTCTCTTTCTCTCTCTCTCTATATGTATATATGTATGTGCCTATATATATAGCTTTTCTATATATATCTATGTATATAAATATGTGAATGTGAATAATATATATACATTATATGACTAAGTTTGTGTGCCTTGTTAGCTTATAGTTTAGTTTTGTGCTTGGTTTAGTAAGTGACTTAGGCTATGAGTTAGTAGCTATCTTGGATACTTGATTTGTATATACTTAGTTTGTTTAGACCTAGAATTGACTAACTAGACTAGTTGACCATTGTTGATCCAACCCTAGCTAGTTTGACCACAGTTGACTAGAGTTGACCTAATTTGACTTTATAGTTGACCAAAGTTGACTTTGACCTAGATTGACTTAGAATCATGTAGATTGTATTATAATTTCAATTACCATATAAATTGAACTATTTATAACCTATGTTGCTATAACTAGGACTCTGTGACTCCAATTGGCCATCTTTTCATATCAGCTGTTCAAGGTATCAGACGAGTACATTCTCTGACCGTTTCATACTTGTCTGGATTTACATTCTTGTTCTAGATTACTGTACTTGATGCTGATACGATTGTTATCACGGATTGGTACTATATGGATCTTCTTTTGAGATGTTATCCCCTTGTATTCACTAAATACATATTGTGATGTGCATTTCACTTACATATTGTATTTATTGAATATCCATATCCTTGTATACTCATTGTGCATATTATACTCTCATTATTATATGAGTTCCAGGGATAGACCATTGTACACTATTGTATAACATTGTACAACTATTGTATAACATTGTACATCTATTGTATAATATTGTACATCCATTGTATAACATTGTACACTATTTTATAAGATAACGTAACTGGAGTCGATCCTTGTGTATTGATTGGGAAGGGAGAGTAGAATTGGTTATGTACTCAAATCCTATTGTACAATATTATATAACTATTGTATATGTCTATAGTACACCCACGTACAATGGAGTTACCATTGCATTGTCCTAAACCGTTTACATAACCATATTGTACTCTAAATCACAGTTGGCTTACAGTTCTTACTTATCATATATAGATATTTTCTGTTATCAAATCTCTACTGTTTTTATATACATTCTTCTTTCAGCGTTTTATGTACCTTACTCTATTGCATGCTTTATATTTTCTAACTTGGTATGAACTGTGTGAGATGTTTTGTGCTCGCTCCTGTCCTGACTGGACCTGTTGATAAATTTTACAGATAGTCTGGAGGTTGCCTACTAGCCTAGAGGAGACACAGTAGAGGTTGTATAGATAGCTAGGATTTTGCTCATAGTTTATTTTTTCAGTTGTCTTGAGTTGTATTTATGGATTACTATATTTGAGCTTTGAGATGTATTTCTGGATTTGTGTATCTTAGACACTTATACTTCTATCTGCGGTATCTCTTTTGGATTTCATGTTTTATCTATCTTTATCATGCTCTACCTTAGATGTGATTGAGACTGTATCTGCTATGTCACCTCCATTCGGAGAGTATATACTGTACAGGTACCTGTATTTTGTTAGATGTTTGACCTAGGACAGCGTTCTACCGCCGATACTGCGGCGTAGACTGGGCGTTGTTACGTTCTTGTACCCTCACAGTGGGTGCGGGTCGTGACATATTTTTAGTGGTGGCCCATGCAGGTCAAGTTTGTGTAGTGGTATTCGAACTAGAGTACCACTACAGCCTACAGTAGGATTATGATATTTTTTTGAAGGTACTCAATCACAGTTAGGATCCCTTGGGAGATTCCTGGGACGACCTTTGAAAATCTTATTTCAACTTCGATTTGAAAACTCTTCTTCCCTTGATTTGATTTATCTTTACTTGTATTGTTGAATTTGAGTTTGTATTTAATGATTTTGATGGATGATTGTTGAATTTTGAATCTTGATGTTAGCTGTTGCATCCGAGTTTGTATTTATATAATTTGATGGATTTTTGTTCATTTATGAATCTTGATGTTCGTTGATAAATTTGATTTTTGGTATCCATTGTTGATTTAATTTAATTTTTGTCAAGATGAAATTATATGGGCTAGGTCATCTAAGTTATGGAATCTAGTCTTCGACAGTCATATTAGTCAGCATGGTGAGGACATATAGTCTGACTTGGATATATTTCTCGGGTGTAGGAATTTAAGGTTTTCGCAGCCAAGCTACCGGCATCGCGAAAATGTTAAATACCATGATTCTAGAGGCATGTGCCTAAGTTGAGGACTCCGTGATTATCGTAGCCTTGCTTACTAGTATGACGAGGATTTAGAGTACCATAATTTTTGGATAGATGCATATGATTATCAGATTGTACCTTAAATGTTTTCGAACATGTTTTCTCTACTTTTGTTGCAGTCCTTCAATAAAAAAGAATTATTATTTGTTTTGTTTTGCTTCTCATTATTTAACTTAGGAGTAGCTTTAGCTATTTTTATAAACCTTTTGTAACTTCTTGCTATGAGTTTTTCATAATACAATGAATCGATGATTTTGCTAGACCTTATGTTGGATTGATATTTTAGCTCTGGGTTTCAAAATGGTTCCTTCCTTAAACAGATAAGCAGAACAGATTTTATCGTTATTTCTTTCTTGCTGTTATTATTGTATTAAATAATAATAATAATAATAATAATAATAATAATAATAATAATAATAATAATAATAAAACTATCTTGATTACATCAATCACCTACTTTGCAATCTTGGTAGGAATCTAAATGTTGGTCTTGATATAGAATTTGATTTTTATATTGGGACATGAGAATATATATATAGTGGACACAGACTCTTTGTCTGATACGTATGCATGCTACACTTTGATTTTTAACCTATCTAAATACATATTAATATGTTGTTGATGTTTAAATTTTCAAAACTCCAATATTTCTGATACAGTACAGTAACAGAGAATGGTTCTCTGCATTTCCAGTTAAAATTTGTAATTCAAATATAAATTTCATGTTATTAGTTATGTTTACATCACTGCTTCAAAAAAAATTGGTTGAGTTTTGTGTTTGAAATTGTCAAATCTAAGACTGTGTGCATATTAACCCTTAATACTGGATTTTAAATGTTAGTTCAATTTGTTATTTTAAATGTAATATTTTGAGCTATATACATTGTGGTATGTAGGGATATAAATTTAGGTTTCATATTCTTACATGTTAGGTTGTGATAAACATTGGGTTGGTTGATGTTCGAATTTCTCCAAATCCTAAAACTGAATACATGTTAACATTTTTACATTGATTTCAAATGTTTAGTTCAATTTTAGATTTAATATGTAATATTGAACTGTATGCATAGCTTAATGTATGGATAGTATATTAGGGTTTCATCTCTATCATGTTAGGATGTGTTGGGAGCATTGAGTTAGTTGTGATGTTTCAAACCCTAAAATCTGAAACTGTATTATGTTAATATTACACTGGTTTAAATGTTAGATTATTTTCTGATTTTGTATGTAAATGCTGAACTAAAACTGGATTTAACCTTTCAATACTAAGCTATAACCCTGTACAAGGACACACACACCCTAACTTAGTATACGCTGCCATGTAAACCTAACCCTTCCTCTCTATGTTATGTTTATATATCTATATAGATATATAGAGTTTATGCATACATGTTATAATGTATATATATATATATATATATATATATATATAACTAAATCTCTAACTCTTTATATATATAGATATGGTTAGCCTTGCATGTTATGAGTAAATAGGTTGTGCATTGTAGATTGTTTAACCAATATGCCATGAGTAGTGTAACTTGATAGCTATTGTTTTGAAACCCAAATCCTCCTATACTTTTATGTATATTTCACATACACACATGCCTACTATCTAACCATATGAACATGTCCACATACACCCATACACACACGAACCACATAACCTTACATAATGCTAGCTTTTCCTTCTCTAACACTCTCTCTATATATATATTGTGATTGGATTTCAATACAATTGACTTTCATTCTTTAACTTTTGATTGTGATTTTCTTTGAATAGTACCCCTTTATAGATAATTGGTAGTCATCTTTATTTATTTTTGATAAGTACCAGTTTCATATAGGATGGTAGACTGCCTTACAGTTTTGATGATTATTATTTATGTATCTTTTCTAGTTTAGCACCTTAGATTGTTTGTGTATTTTGATACCTTATGACCGTTTTGGTTAGCATGACTAATATACCTAGATGAGACTTCACTACCACCGTATGCCATAATCCTGTATGTCGTCCTTTTAAATCATATGATTTGTTTAAGTTCTGGGACTTTGATTGTGGGGGTTTGACCTAGAAGGAGTATGAACATTTTAATTTCGAGGACAAATTTTTTTTAAGGTGGATAGATTTGTCACCCCCAGTTTTCAGAAACAGGGGTATTTTTATCATTTTATATTTTTGAATATATTTAAAATTTATTTTATTATTTATGATATTATTTTGGGGTTGAAATTTATTTTATTATTTATGATATTGTTTTGGGATTATTTGAGTCGGGTTCGAATTTCAACTCAATCCGACTTGAAACGGGGACCCGGAGGGTAGTTTGACTCTAGTGGGACCCACACACTAGTTAGGCATGGCCCACATGATATTAATTTTAGTCCACATGATATTAATTTTAGTTAGTAGTTAGACTAATTATTTATGGATAGGTTTAGTTTAATTAGAGACTTAAAACTAAACTAAATTGACCTCAACCTTTAACCCATTCCTAATTTAAATCAAATAGATAAGTGGAGGGCATTTTGGACATTCAAATAGGGGACACCTCACCCTTTTTGGGCAGCCACCTATGGGGGGGATAAGGAGTGAGTCACTCCTTCATTCATTTGTTTTCATCCACTTTCTCTCTCTTGTTTTTCCCCAAATTAATTTAGAGATGAACCTCCATTGATTTCATCTTCAAATCAATCCCTTCTTCCACCAAATCTTCTTTATTTCTCTTCTACTCCATGGTTAGAGGGTGCTAGCCAAGTTTGGGGGGATTCGGAGCTCGTTCGTGTCCTTTTGGAATCTCTACGTGTCGGTGCCGTATCGGAAGGCTTTTCCTTTGAATCTCTCTCCCGGAAGGTATAATCTCTCCTCTAAACCACCCCTATATGTATATAGGAATATTTTGAACCCATAGGAATGACCCCCATGGTTGTATCTCCATTTGTGTCTATTTCGTGTCCATTTGGAGATCATAGAAGTGTCATTTGTGTTGTGGTTGTGTCCATGTGGGAAAACCCCAAATTTGGACACACTATGTGTTGTTGTTATGTATGAATGAATTATTACATGTTTAATCTCATATTTTTGTATTAGAGATATGTTCTATAGTGTCTCATATATATATTAGTGTAGAGAGTGAGTTCTTGATATATTATGTTATATACTTATGTTTCTTTTGTCTCAAACTACCTAAATTCGTCATAATATTTATCCACGTTTTTAGTAGCAATAGAAACTTAGAAATGTCATAACTTTTAGCTTAAGACTCCGATTTATCTTCCGTTTTTTTAAAAGAAGCGTATCGAAGTTAGATTTCCAAATATATATTTTAATAAGCCAAATTCGTTTTAGAAATTTCTGTAGAATTATTTGAGTGTCAGTTATATGAAAGACGAACGCGTTTCGGTGTTTTCGCAATTTTGGGAGCTTCCGGCCACGAAAATGCGATCCGTTTAAAGTTTCGGAAAGCTAACACGAAGAGCTACAACATACTTTAATCCAAAAATTTAGTGAATGCCCAATTGGTACAGTATTTGTTTTAAGTAGAAGAGTGACTATACGATATATGCATTTTGTGTAACTTATGAGCCTATATAGTATAGATATTAAATGAATGTAGAGTATGTAATGCATGATATGTTAGATAAATAAAATAATATATATATGATATATATTCTTTTTACATTAATGTATATATATGGTTGAATGCAAGCATGTAGGAATGCAATTAATATAATGCATATGAGCAATACATGAATGAAAGAATGATATACAATGTATGCATGAAAGTATATATGAATGCTAGATATGAATACAAGATATATATATGTAATGATATATATGAATGCATAATGTATAAATATTGTAATACAATATATAATGATAACATGTATGGTAATGTAGAGTATATGATGCAAGCATGAATGAATGGAGGAAATACATGTATATAGGTAATATAGAATATAATATATGAATGCAAGCATGCAAGATAATGTATTGTATCCATATATGATGTATTCAACTTAAAGATAATGTAATATATGAAAGGAATGAATGATAATATATAACATGATATGTAAGGTAATGCAAGGTATGAAATATATGATGTGTGCATGTTTGTATGTCTCTATGTTAATGTATGAAATGATATGAATATACAATGTATGCATATGTATAAAACATGTAGGTAATGTATAGATGCATGAATGAAATAAATATTTGCAATATGTTAATATAAATACAAGTATCTAATATGCATGAATGTAAGTATAATATAATACAAGTATACATGTATGTATCATGTAAATGTAATATACATGATATGTATGTATACATGTATACAAGGTAAGTATGTATGTATGTATTTCTATAAACTGAGTTAACCTATAACCTTTTACACACATGCATTCATACACCCTTTGACATCATGTATCCCATGTCACATACACCTACCTATCACTAAATTTTAGAATATTAACACATATCCTTTCACACACATGCCAAACACACACCTACTCACTTACTCTTTTACCTCTCTTTCTCTCTCTCTCTATATATATATATGTATCTGCCTTTATATATAGCTTTCCTATATATATCTATGTATATGAATATATGAATGTGAATAATATATACATTATATGACTAAGTTTGTGTGCCTTGTTAGCTTATGGTTTAGTTTTGTGCTTGGTTTAGTAAGTGACTTAGGCTATGAGTTAGTAGCTATCTTGGATACTTGATTTGTATATACTTAGTTTGTTTAGACCTATAATTGACTAACTAGACTAGTTGACCATTGTTGACCCAACCCTAGCTAGTTTGACCACAGTTGACTAGAGTTGACCTAATTTGACTTTATAGTTGACCAAAGTTGACTTTGACCTAGATTGACTTAGAATCATGTAGATTGTATTATAATTTCAATTACCATATAAATTGAACTCTTTATAACCTATGTTGCTATAACTAGGACTCTGTGACTCCAGTTGGCCATCTTTTCATATCAGCTGTTCAGGGTATCAGGCGAGTACATTCTCTGACCATTTCATACTTGTCTGGATTTACATTCTTGCTCTAGATTACTGTACTTGATGCTGACACAATTTTTATCACGGATTGGTACTATATCGATCTTCTTTTGAGATGTTATCCCCTTGTATTCACTAAATACATATTGTGATGTACGTTTCACTTACATATTGTATTTATTGAATATCCATATCCTTGTATACTCATTGTGCATATTGTACTCTCATTATCACATGATTTCCAGGGATAGACCATTGTACACTATTGTATAACATTGTACAACTGTTGTATAACATTGTACATCTATTGTATAATATTGTACATCCATTGTATAATATTGTACACTATTGTATAAGATAACGTAACTGGAGTGGATCCTTGTGTATTGATTGGAGAGGGGGAGTAGAATTGGTTATGTACTCAAATCCTATTGTACAACATTGTAAAACTATTGTATATGTCTATTGTACACCCACGTACAATGGAGTTACCATTACATTGTCCTAGACCATTTACATAACCATTTTGTACTCTAAATCACAGTTGGCTTACAGTTCTTACTTATCATATATAGATATTTCCTGTTATCAAATCTTTACTATTTTTCATATACATTCTTCTTTCAGCGTTTCATGTACCTTACTCTATTGCATGCTTTATATTTTCTAACTTGATATGAACTGCGTGAGATATTTTGTGCTCGCTCCTTTCCTGACTGGACCTGTTGATAAATTTTACAGATAGCCTGGAGGTTGCCAGCTAGCCTAGAGGAGACACAGTAGAGGTTGTATAGAAAGCTAGGGTTTTGCTCATAGTTTATTTTTTCAGTTGTCTTGAGTTGTATTTATGGATTACTGTATTTGAGCTTTGAGATGTATTTTTGGATTTGTGTATCTTAGACACTTAGACTTCTATCTGCGGTATCTCTTTTGGATTTCATGTTTTATCTATCTTTATCATGCTCTACCTTAGATGTGATTGAGACTGTATCTGCTATGTCACCTCCATTCGGAGAGTATATACTGTATAGGTACCTTTATTTTGTTAGATGTTTGACCTAGGACAGCGTTCTACCGTCGACACTGCGGCGTAGGCTGGGCGTTGTTACGTTCTCGTACCCTCACAGTGGGTGCGGGTCGTAACAGTGACTAATTCATCCCAATGGACTAAACAAAAGAGTAGGGACTGAATAAAATAATACCAATATTCTTCCGTACTCGAGCCTCTCCTCTTTAACTCTCTAACTAATACTAGAATATGTGACTGATACTAAGGTACTAGTAAATGATTGAATAATTGAGAAATAGAATTACTACCTAGCTGAGGTTAAGACTGAAATGTAATTGAAACTAAACAAGTAAAATAAAAAGGACTGTATAGACAAGTAGGATTGAACAATTTGCATACTGAACATAAGAAATGGTGTAGGCAAACAGTAGGGGATGAACCAGACAAGGTAGGACCGAACTCAAGATAAAATAGGGGACTAAACATGTTAATATCAGTATCACAGTCCAATGACATTCCACACATGCCACAAACCCCCAAATCAATATATACTATATTAAACCACTTCAAATCGCTAGATAATCATAATATTGATAACCCAAAGCAATGCAAATCTATAACAAGATTCAAAACTAAAATTTAGAGCATGGGTGCTCTTTTAGTCATTTTGTCAAACACTTGGCGTGCGTATCTAACACATGGTATCACGTCCATGATACGCACTCTAAATGGATTCAGACTTGACCCAAAGCACACTCACATGTTCTAAATCATAACTAGGATCCAACAAACCTATTTACAAACCGTAGAAATCTTAGTCTCGGATTTCTCCCAAAATGGGTCAAAATACAAAGGAGAAAGTCTCTAAATATAAAGAGAAGAGTAAAAACTCCTCACCATTGACAACCCTAATGCATGAGGGTTCCTATTTGATATTTCTACACTAATTAACACAATGTAGAGGGTTTAAAATATATATACCTATTGGGAGATGGATTCCTAATGAAAATGGATCCAAGATCTAGAAATCCCTAAGCCTTTCTTTCTAATTAGGTGTTTAGTCAAACTTTCTAATTAATTTTGCTAGTATAGTTAGAGACTAGCTAAAGTTCAATTAGGCTATTCCTAATCATTTAGTTGGTGGTCATGTCAAGTCGGTTTAGGTCCTCTAGGATCACTAATGACTATTCTAACTAATGGCTAACCAGTAGTCTTATAAAATAATATAACATATGCACTATATCTAATATTATAGATAATTAATCCAAAAAAATAATTATTAGTTTTAAAAAATAGATTTATCACTAAAAATATAATTTGAGTTCACAATAATAACAACAAGAAATAGGAAAAGTCAAAATTATTCCTCTTCTGGAAAAGTGGTGGTTACACTCTCTAAGGGGTACAAGTGCAGTGGTCTGAGTCACTAGCTGCAGCAACATCAAATCATAAAAAAATAAGCTACAAGTAGCCCTTCCACCTAGTGACCGTCCTCCCCACCCACTGATACTGTCCGTGTCGCTTCCATGACACATTTGACTCTAGTAAGTGATAAGTCCATAAGTCCAGTCAACATGTACACAGAAAAATCCATCATCGAGTAAATATCCAAGGATCATAACCGAGTCTCTTATATTCCATGCATTGTGTATCCGTGTATCATGTCCATGTGTCAGCAAGTATAATCGTGTAAGTATACAGATGAGAGCAGGTGAATCATGTAGCAGTATACCCAAAGTAAACGACTGATAGGGAATACAAGCATGTAAATACTGTAAATCAAAAAGGCAAGGCATACTTGCTTGGGGTTCGTCCAATACTGTGTTGAGACTGCGGTGCCAAAGTCTAATCTAGGCCTAAACACGTGCTAATATTGGTACAGTCCTCCAAATTCTACCAGAGCCCAACAAACAACCAATAATTACCAACCATTATACTTGCATATCTAAACAAAACCTTAAGTATCTAAACAAAACCTGGTTAAGGTTATTTATGGAAAATAATCTCTTACGTTTTTAATGAAAATAATATGGTCATACCCTTGAGACATACATACACATATCTTAACGATATATAAATTTATATATCTAGTATATATAAAATGCTATGTTTAACATAGGTATCCTCTAATAAAATTGCTCAAAATATAAATTTTGAATTATATAAAAACAGGTTTACTGATTTATATATAATAACATATATCATATGTATAGCAATATTTACGTTTACAACCAAAATAAACATTTTACATATATAACAATTATATGTAATTTAAATAAATATATTCTTTTACAAATGAGGATTATCATAAAAATCTCACTTATATATTGATAATATATATATAGTGAACAAGCATATATATAATTAGCCCCTTTTTTTATTAATAATACTACGCTAATATCATTACCTGTATCTAATATATAGGTTATTCATTTATATATATAAAAATGTTTATACATATACTATACATAACAAGTATATATATTTATAAAGTATTTGTAATTTGATAGACTTATAAACATAATCCGAAGACATATAACAAATACATAACATTTATAAATAACTGAATACTTATGTATACATACTTAAAATTACTTAACATAATTATCATAGTTACATATATGCTATATACTCAAATCTATATTCCAACTACTATACAAACTTTTATATAACGTAACAGTATATAAATGAACATTATAATTTTACCATAAATAATATACAACAGTGAAGAGCAAAGAAAGGCTATAGGTAATTTCATACCTAAGTGAAGCCCTACTCTCTTCTTCTGCTGCTACTTAGAGAGGGACCCGAGATTCCCTGCGTTCACGGAGGGTCCCGGGGAGCTTCGATACTTAACAGGTGGCACGACGATGGTCCCATGTGAAGTCGCAGCGTTCATGGCTCGTAGGGAAGGCAAGCGCTGTTGTCATCAGGCATCAAGGAGGAAGCTAGAACAGGGCATCGTTGTAGCTATCCCGGCTCGAGCCTTCAGCTACAATGATCATGGCATTTACCGTAGGGTGTAGGTCGGGTCGAGGGGAGTCCGAGTAAGTCGAGGCGGGCCAGGAAGTAGAAATGTAGGTAACGACCGGATCGGTGCTAAATCATCGTCGGCCTGGCCAAAATTTGGACAGTTGAGGCCGAGGGACCGCCACGGAGCTCCGGTGCCTTCTCGTCGTGACTAGGATACAGGAGTAAGGTGGCTTCGAATGGCCACGACGCAAACATATTAACTTCGAAAGGTTGACCCTGACCTTGAAGCGTCTTCGACGAACGATGAGGGAACTAATGGTGGAGGCTCAGTCGAGCTCGGCGGAGTGTGACTATACCGGCGACGGTCGCACGGTATGCGCAGAGGAAAGGTGCAGTCGATGGTTGTGGTTGTGCCAATGGCACCGAAACTCAGTGCAGTCGACCGTCGAGTAGTGTTGTCGACCAGTTCGACTACGAGGTGGAGGAGGTGGCGAGGGTGATGCTCGGGTAAGAGGAGGTAGATGGTGGTGGCAGTGTTGGTATGAGGAAAAATTGTGAGAAGAGGGGAGTAAGAAGAAGGAGGTTGAGGAGTGTGCTTAACACTTTGCGGTTAGGGTTTGGCTTAGGGTTACTGTACTTATTGCATCACTGAATGTATTTAAATCTACATGTACAAACAAGAACTCCTGTGGGCATAGCTAGTAGAAAAGGAAGGTTGGGCTTGGGCTTGGGCTCGGGCTCGGGCTCCACTCAATAGTTAGGAAGGAAATAGGAAGAAGGCGTTGGGCTTTGCAAAAATAATGGAAAGGAATTAGTAGGAAATAAATAGAAAGATTTTGGGCTTAGGGTTAAATCAATAGACTAATGTATGGGCTTGGTATATAATAGGGAGATACATAGGTTGGGCATAGTATAATAAAGATACATGTTCATGGAAAATCTTATTTGGGAATAATTATTTATTGGCTACCCTATATATGTTAATTAAAACAAATCTAATTGAGGTTGGAAAAATAACTGTTAGCCAACTATGATTGATAGGGAATAAGAATATTTGCTAATGGTTTTATAATGAGGGTCCTAGACATTAAGTACAATAATTTTATATTGATAATTAGGAATATAAAATATTAATAAAAGTCAGGAAGCATAAATCATTAAGGGTATGAGCACTGGAGAGAAGTGTCATGGCCCAAACACAAATACGATATACCTATGGGCTTGGGTTTATTTGGTTAGATTGGGTTAGGTTTGGCTTGGTGCGACCATGACTACAATTTAAGTCATTTATGATCATTGATGAAATAAAAGCATGTGGGAGCTCAATTGGATGGCACATAAGTGGCATGCGTGTAGTAGGCTCAAAATAGGTCAAAATTATGTATTGGGTCGATTATGTTAGATAAATGTCGAGTCCCGAAAATTAAAAAGGAAGTTAGGTCAAGTTTTTCGGTAGATGGTCAAATGGCCAAAATTGATCCAAAAGTTGTACGATGTAAATATAATACAAGGGAACAAGTTTAAGTGGCAAATAATATATTAAAATAAAGATAATCTTGTCAAATGCAAAACTCATGAAAAAAGACCCTAAAATTCATTTAATTTTTTTAAAAGACCCTAAAATTCAGGGGCTTACACATTTGCATCAAAACCTAAATTATATAAGACAATTAAAAATCTTGATACAATACAATACTCAATAAGTTGCACAAGTACTCAAAAATTAATTATAAATAAATTGGAAAAGATGAGTCATGAATTAATAAATAAATTACGAGTAGATTGTAGGCCAGTACACATTTACTTTAGAAAAAAGTTCAAAAAATCACCAGCGCTCCTCTTCCTAGAATGACCATGAGTATACTTTGTTATTATTATTTTGCTAGTTTTAAATTTTTTGAATCAAAAGAAATTTCAATAAAGTTTTGTTAATTTCCAATTACGATTGGAAAAAAATTCAATATATATGGAACAATATATATTGAACCTTGAAATTTTTTGGGGACCTTATACCTGAGGAGATCCTGTGTGACTATAGTACCCCGCTCCAAACGACCTACTATATGTATACGTGGTGGCTACTTTGACTTAGTCAGAACTGGATTTTTGGAAAACCTTACGACATCGAATCGACCTGGACGAATGCATGAGAATATTCCAAACTCACATATTGATTTATATTGGAATGAATCATGTATGCAGTAGATTATGTCTTGGCGAATGAACTATATATAAAAGTCTCCTTCCAATGCCCTTTCATTGTAGTTTTCTTTGAACGTTTTTGCTGCTTGGTTTTGACAAATGTGCTTTCATTTTTTTTATAATTGTTTTCTTGCCCACTTTCATCGATTTATGCATTCATTTCTATGAATTCTGAGAGGAAGGATAGAAGAAGAATACATATCAAATGTTCGTGCTATTGCAGAAGGACATATACCTAAGGCTTGATCATTACGAAGACATTCTCCTTCTCTCGCCGAATTCTCTAATCGGTGGGTGGTTCTGACCCTTAAAGAAAATGAATTCTTGTTGCCTCGCAATATCCTTAGATCGATGATGTCCTGTAGAATGTAAATGACAAATGATGGCCACATGTATGTTGACCACTAAGAATGAACTTCTATATTGTTAAATGTATCAATGCACAGGGTATGTATAAGTATGTGCTTCGTATGAGAAGCGAAGAGTTGTGGCGTGATACCACAGAATAGTTGGAAATGGTTCGGTACCACATGATATCATGGGTCGCCAATCGACACAATGCTGAATCAAGAGAATGTTTATTCAGTCTATGTTTCCATACATATATTTTGTAGTTAAATTCTTCGCGCATTTGCATGGTCGTGGACAACTTGTGTCTATTTGCAAAAACAAAATTTGTTTGATTACAAACTGAGAAGAGTGTGTATAAGAGTACAAGTTAATTTCTGAAAAAGTACAACTAAAGGAATCTGATCAGAAGACGATCACTTTATCCCTTGGACGATGCAATATCGAAGAAGAAAGCCTTTGGAGAGTGCTGCAGCAAGTGCTCAGGAGATTATGATCGTTAGTGATGCTTTGAAAGTGATTTGGAACTCTATTTATAGAGTTCTAAAATAACTGTCAGCTAGTTATTCTGATTGGCACAGACAACCATTGGCGTACCATCACCCTTTGCGTAAACGGTTAACTTAATTACATGGAACGTGTGGCATTCTGTGAGAGAAATATGCGTGGTCGTGGGCAGTATCATGTACACATTTTTCAAGATTAGTGGCATGCGCGCCACATCATCTAACTACTTTGGATGATAATTTGATTAATTAGCGCCAACTTTTGAATGGTGACAGGCGCCATCTGTTGTTTTAGTGCTATATACTTAATTCATTGATTATCTCGCACCAACTGTGAATGGCGTGGGGCAGCTGTCAGTCATTATGATAAATCTGACACAATCTTCTCAAGCACCGCACGTTTGGAATTCAAAACAGATTTTTCTTGACTGACGTGTTGTCAGTCATGATGATAGTTATTTGGCCTCTCTGAGAAGACTGCCACATAACAACTAGCGCCATCTGATTTTAGCGCCATCTGATGCTAGGAGCCATCTGTTGACCAGTGCCATTTGATAACTTCAGTCCTGGCTCCTATTGTGAGTAGCGCATGATGATGATTATACTTTTTAGGCTTCTACAAGACCCCCTTCAAAGTTTTCAAATTTGAAAATTTTTAAAATTTAGAATACTTTGAATAAGAAGGGTGTCTTTGCATAGTCGGCGCATAGCAGTATCATAACCGACCCTGACTTGTAGGTATGAAACGCGCGATTATTACGACTAGTTTTAGCTATAAATAGCTCAGAGAAGAGAGATAAAACACTTTTTACTTGAAATCTTCTTCTTCCCGAGCTCTTTCTCTTCTTCAATTTTCGAACTTTCAATCGATTGAAATGGCCCCAAAGAGAAGCGCCACCGAGAAGGGAAAGAAAGTGGTCGGAACCAACTTGTGTGTGCCCCCACTAATGGTGCCTCAGCATATAACACCATCGGTGAGAGCAGAGGAGGCGAACCTAGCTCTTGAAGGTGAGAAACTGAACGAAGAAGAAGACCGTAGAACGCTCGTGCCATCCGCGTGTAGCATGATCAAAGGCCAACATTGACCGCCTATTCCAGAGTGTTGGTCAATGCTTTGTGCCACCTGCATCATGCGCCACCTCTTTCAGAGTGTTGGTCGATGTTTTGTGCCATCTGATGGCCTGCGCCACCTCTTTCAGAGTGTTGGCTCAAAATCAAAACAATGACGCCTTACGCCATTTGTCATATTTGAACATAATGTGCCATCTGATGTCATGTGCTATCTGACTAATGTGCCATCTGTCTTGAGAACTATCACTTTGCTTGCGCCAATTTTTAGAGAAAAACTTTGAGTAGAGTTAAAATTACTTGTTTCTTACAATCTTTCATGACTCTAACTTTTGTTTATTTTTGCCTTTCTGCAACATCTATAGTGACAACAAAAGCTGAGGTTGCCGTCAAAGAGGAAGTATTGTCTCCTTCCATCAAAAAGGAACCGATGATCATTAAGGAAGAAATAACTCCTAAAATTGAAGTCACTGTCAAGGAAGAGATAATTCCAAAAGGCGAAGTGGCTATCAAGGAAGAGCCAACACCAGAAGATATTGTTATAGAAAGCTCTAGTCAACCAACTCCTGAAGACCATGATCAACTGGATCCTTCATATACACGATGGTTGAGGGGATGGTACTTCCCCTATCATGCTCATCCTCGAGCAAATAAATAAAAGCATCCCATCTTCAATGTTTCTTGTTGAAATGTAGCTTTCAAATATTCTAAGGTGTAGTTTGCTTCCAATGTAGTCCTTTACTCCTTCTTATGAAAAAATAAAGAATATTTCTATTTGTTTATTTTTTATGATTTTGTAGATTTTCTATCTTTTGTATGTTTGGGTTCTGTAATAAGTCATTGATGTAGATAGTAGAGTTCAGACAACTCACTGATGTAGATAATAAAACTCAGAGGTGACGAGTCATTAATATAGATATCAGAATTCAGAGGTAATATGGACGTGAATTTGCATATCTATTGATTATCCTTGGGCAAACTAGGACTCAAGAACAAGATATCTTTTAAAACAGCTGGGTTTTAAAAGATGATGTTTGAAAATGATATTGTAAACATTGTCAATGATGACAAGATCTGGACAGACTCCGCTAGGGATTCAAAAGATTTGAAGTATGTAAAATATTTGTTAGAAAATACAGTACACACTTTCAAACATGGTACTTCTTCAGGAATTTGTCGTTGATAGGCATCATAACGATTCGACCATCCATCCTAGACAGTTGATAAGGACTAGCTCGCCTTTTTAAAATGTTTGTACTTTGACTTTACGGTTGAACTTGCCTTCACTCATGTATGTCATAGTCATAGGATGTCTGACGGTAAGGACTAGCTCACATTTTTGAAATGTTCGTACTTTGACTTTACGGTTGAAGGCTTTTGAGATACGAGCTTGATATAGCTCGATGTGTTGTTGAGCTAGTAGCCGCTTCTCTTCAAGTACTTCAAGCTTCTGAAGTCAAAGACGATTATTGTTTTCTATTGTGAGTTCGTTGGCAATAGCAATTCTCAGTGATGGGATCTGAATCTCCAATGGTAGGATAGCTTCACATCCATACACCAAAGAGAAAGGTGTACAGCCAGTTGGAGTACGTACGGTAGTAGGGTAGGCCAACAGACATTCTCTAAGCTTTTTGCTCCAATTTTGTTTATTGGTGGAAACGAACTCCTTAAGAAGCTTGATGATCGTTTTGTTGAATGCTTCAGCCAAACTATTAGCGAGGGGATTGTAGGCTGTAGAAGTAACATTATTGATCCGATTGTCATCACAGAATCGAGTAAACTTCTGACTGATGAACTGCGGTCCATTATCATAGATGATTCGCTGAAAAAAGTTGAATCTGTAAGTCACATAATGTTTGATGAAGTTGATGACACTGCTTTGCTTGACTTCGGCTAGAGGTATAACTTCAGCCCATTTTGAGAAGTAATCGATTATAGCTAGGATAAACCGATATCCTCGAGATGATGGTGGATTAACAGGACCGATGACATCCATGCCCCAAGCTTCGAAGGACCATGATGCTGCAGTCGGATGAAGAAATTTTGAAGGTTGATGAATGAAATCTGCATAGATTTGACATACTCGGCATTTTCTTGAATATTTAATGGCATCTAACACCATGGTTGGACAACAATATCCTATATGTTAAATCCGATCTTGTAGCTTAGGACCAGGCTGATGTACACCACAGACACCGTCGTGAGCTTCACGTAGTATCTGCTTCGCTTCATCTTCTCCAAGACAGCGTAAGAGCATACCATCATACGATCGTCGATAGAGTGTTTTAGAGGTGTGATTGTAGTAAAATTGGAGCGACCACCAATAAATTATTGTTGCTTCTTTAGGATCTTCTGGTAGAATGTCATGTACCATGAAGTCGATTAAAGGAGCTCTCCAGTCTTCACTTGTAGTGCAAACTTTGACTGAATTGCTAGATTCCAGATGCAAATTATTCTCGATACAGAATAATTCTCTATTAGTGATGATGATCATCTGTTGTCTTTTCACAGGGATCATTAATACTGCTGCTAGATTAACAAGCACATCAGCTTCTGTATTGCATGCTCGACGTACATGTTCAAAGAAGAAGCCTTTGAATAATGTAGCTAATTTGACAGCTGCTTCATGATATGGAACGAGATCTTGATGTCGAACTTCATACGTGCCTCTAACCTGATTAACAATCAGTTTAGAGTCTTTGTAGACTTCAAGGTATTTGATATCAAATTGTTTTGCTAATTACAGACCGATGAATAGAGTGTTGTATTCATCAACATTATTAGAACACGGCTCGTCCAAAGAATAAGCTCTCTGAATGGTTAGTCCTCCTGGAGATACCAGAACGATTCCAACTCCGACGATGATAGTACCTTTGCATCCGATTCTGGATGTACCAACGAAGAATAGATGCCAAGCGAAGATTCCTTCTGAAATCATGTTGGATTCTAAAGTTTTATCAAGAATTTCGTCATAAAGTTTAGATGTCTCAGGGATCGGATGAGCAGCCAAAGAATCAGCTAGGACTTGACCCTTAACGGACTTTTGTGGGACATAGACCATATCATACTGTGCCAGTAAAATGGCCCATGTAGCGAGTCTAGAATTGAGTGTACTAGGTTTCTTCATCAAGATTCGAAGAGGATTGACTCTGGAGATGACATGAATGGTCTGACCCGTGATATAATATCGTATTTTCTGAATAGGGAACATCAGGGATAATATTCTTTTTTACTGGCTGTATTAATGTTCAGTACCGATCGTCGTATGACTAAGATAATAGATGGCTTGCTTATGACCTTCATTGTTCTTTTGTGCTAGTAGGGCACCCAGAGAATAATCTATTGCTCGAATATACATCAGGAAGGGTATTCCTGTGACAAGAGGCACTAGGACTGGAGGGTTCATCAAGTATCGCTTTATGCCTTCAAATGCTTGCTGGTATTCGTCAGTCCAAACAAAAGACACACCTTATTCATTAGTTGAGTGAACGGTATGCAACATCCAAAGATATTTGAGATGAATCTCCTAATGTACGCAAGTCGCCCCTGGAATCCTCGTAGCTCTTTTAGGTTGCGTGGAGGACACATCTCTTCAATGGTTTTAACTTTTTTGGGGTCAACGTGTATACCCATAGAGGTAATAACGAATTCGAGGAATTTGCCATTAGAGACTCCCAGGAATGACTTGGTGGAATTCATCTTGAGTTGATGCTTGCGTATTAAATCGAAGATAGTTCGTAAGTCTTGGATGTGATCTTCCTTTAGACGACTTTTTATAGGAATATCGTCAACATAACATTCGACTGTCTTCTGTAAATATTCACAGAAAATGGTGCTCATGGCTCGCTGGTAGGTTGCACCACCATTCTTGAGACCAAATGGCATGACTGTGTAGCAGTAGACTCCTAGAGGAGTACAAAAAGATGTATGTTTTTCATCTTCGGGGTTCATCCTGATCTGATTGTATCCAAAAAATTCGTCCATGAAAGACATTCGCTCGAACTCGCAAGTGTTGTCGATCATAAAATTAGTGATCGAAAAAGGAAACTCATCCTTGGGACAAGCTTCATTGAGGTCACTAAAGTCGATACAGACTCGGACCTTTCCTTTTTTTTATAACTGGGATGACATTAGTCACCCAGTCGGGATATTGTTCTTCTCTAGCAAAGCTGTAAGCGATGAGCTTCTTGACTTCAGCTTCTATAGTGTCCATCATGTCAGGTCAGAATCGACGATGTTGTTGTTTGACTGGCCTAGCATTTGGCAGGATGTTGAGCTTGTAGGTAGCAATCTGAGGATCTAATCTCGGTATATCTTCGTAGCTCCAATCAAATACGTTAATATATTCTCGAATGAGCTGAATTAGTTCTTGTTTATCCGCTTCAGGAAGACTTTTGCTGATGAAGATTGGTCTGGGAGAAGCTTTGTCTCCGACATCGACCTGGACCAACTGATCTTCGGTAGGTGGTTCACGTTGCTCGAAGCAAAGTTTCCATTGAGTATCTATCATTTGTGCCCAAGGATCAGATTCAGGGACTTTAGCAAAGTTGTCGTCGTCTTCTAAGAACTCGGCAGTCACCATATTAGAAGATAAAGTCACTCAATAGATGTGACCTATGCTGGTGTCCGAATCCCATGATGCAGAGTAAGAAGAATTAGATCGCTCTTCTTTGTCAGACTCGGAAGCGTCTCGGGTCATGATCGGCGAGGTATAGCCTAACCCATGTTTTGTTCTGTTGTAATATTGAATCGACTTTTCTTTTGGAGTAGGTATACTAATAGGAGTTTGCCTTCCCCTACCACCGTTGAGGCCAATTTTGAAGTTGTAGCCCATCTTTTGGATGATGTTCTTCGATTATTGACTATAACGATGTAGTTGAAGTCATCCATTATCGTCATTGTCAGCATCGCTATCGGATGTAGTCTTTTGATTTAATTCTTTGGTAAAGAGAATAGGATGTTCATCTTTCTTCCGGGAGGGAACCAGAAAGAACAAATCTTGCATTGATTCCAGTAATACTTCATTTTGAAGAGATTGAACTGCCTCTAATAAAAGAGGTTTGAAGTTATCCAGGATTTGTAGATAACATCGAGTATAGTAATTGACATTGGTATACTGTAAAGGAGATGCTACTTTATTGATAATTACATCATCATTTACAACAGAGCTCTTGTTCTTAGCCGATGGCTTGCTAAGATTGATAATCAGAGGAGGAGAAAGAGAAGGTTTGTTACGACGAAGGTCGATAACAAGAGGCTCACAAGTGGTGAGCTCCCTATGCTTCGTCTTTTTATCAAAAGGATGCTTGACGGAAGGAGAGAGATTGATGGTTAGCGTATGAGAAGACGAAGGACAAGAAGTGCGTCCCTTGACCGGAATAACCTGGACATCATATGGATTCTCTTGATGTTCTTCTTCGGTGTCCATGGCCAGTACAACCTTCATGAACTCCTCTTTATACATTTCGGAGTCTGTAAAATATGCTTCGATGCCTGAAAAGCGATTACGATCAACCACTTCCTTTCAGACTTCTCCATTGTCATCAACATAATTGAAGCATTGATGGAGAGTAGATGGCACGATATTATGTTCATGCAACCACGGTCTTCCCAACAAGACGTTGTAGGAGACGTGATTGTCAATCACATAGAAAGTGACCTTCATGCGGAGATTGCCTATTTGGACTTTTAGGCGAATCTTTCGCAATGGTTCGCTTCTCCCTGAATTGAATCCCAGAATAGTCGTGATTGTTGCAGAGAGATTATGGACTAGGATATTCAGCGCATCCAATAGAGTCTTTGGCATAATGCTGAGTGCAGATCCTGGGTCGACTAGAATGCGATCGACCTTCATGGTATCGACATATCCCGTATAGTAGAGAGGTCGGTCATGTCCATTGTCCTCTAGGAGCATATCATCTTAAATAAAGGTGATATTAGGTATCAGCTCCATCACACTATGACAATAAGAACATGCCATTGGTTCCGTATCTGGTTTCTTAAGATGGGCCAAACAAGCGTCTACTTGCATTAAAGCTTCATTTAACGTCTCTCGGGTTTCCCTTAAGAGACGCAGGAGTTCAAAAATCGATAACCTTGTCGAAATATTGGCTAGTTGAGCCAATATGTCAAGTTATATGGCTTTTCAAGTCCAAGAGGTAGAGTTTTCTTTAATATTTTATCTAAGTGAACTAGCTGTTTGCCTTTGTCAGCCGTTATTGGTTTGGGAGGAACTGGTTCCGTTTTAGGCGATGACGTCGTAGGATCATTGACGACATGTAGAGAAGATGTTGAAAGGACATCAGAGACTGGAGAAGGAGTGGCTGCATTCTCTTGTCTATCTGGATAGTCTCTAAAATAGAGCCTCCCAGATCGGGTACCGGTCATGGCTTCTTCTTCCGGTACTGATGCAAAGGACACCATGTTACAGTTCTTCATCGTAGTCTTGCCTCCACTACAAGAAAAATGAATTTTTACGACGTTAAAATTACGGCGTGCGTAAGAATGAACATCGTAAATAATGGTTTTACGGCACACATGTTAGAGCACGTCGTGAATAAGCCTGACTGATCGAGTTTTTGATATATTTTTACCTTAATCACAACATGCATATGCGGGGTGTAATATTTACGACGTTCATTTTGCATGCCATAATATTTATAGCGTGCATTGCAAGCCGTAAAAGTCTAACATCAAAGATGACACAACTTGTATGTCGTGAATGCTCTAAAGATAAAGCAGAATTTATTTATGTTTGGCGCCCAAATATTTTCCCTAAAATTTAAATCATCTCAAATTTTTGTTTCCCTCTATTTCTTTATTCCATCCCATACTGAGAAACCAGATCTACAAATTTCAGAGAGTAGAATTCTGAAGGAAGGGAAAGAAATTATACAATTTTTTTCTCTGCTTTGATAACACCCAGGTAACAATTCAACACCGCAAAGTTATTTTTTTCTTCTCTATAAATAAGTTTTTGTTAATTATTTTTACTTTGGGAGCGATCAATGGTTCTCACGTCCTACTCATTCGGTCAGTTTTACTTTGTTTCTAAATTATTTTTAAATTTTGGAATAGTGTTAGGTTGTTGATTTCTAGTGATTCTTTCATTCTAATAAGATATTGGTATTTCTTTCACATGAAGAGAACATGTTGTTTATGCATATTCTCAACAATAACCTACTTCTTTAGAATTTTTAAATTTGATGATACATTTACAACACCTAAAATTAGAGTATAATTTGATGGTGAATGGGATTTGTTGATTCTTATGCTATATGCTAGAACTTCTGATTGATTTTTCTCAGTCTATCAGTTGCTAGATTTTCAATGGCCCACGTTGTTGCCGATGCCGGACTTCCACAGATGGCCCAACGTGAAGGCATTCAATTACATCCTAAATATGCTCGTGTGCAACCGGCAATACGATGTCGTCCATATGAAGCGCCCCGTGGCTGGGAGTCAGTGTCGACACCTATTGCTTCAACACACTTTTGGCTAGATGTCGCCTTCTAGGTGCTCGATGAAATTCCTAAGCAAGAATGCAGGCCAAACACGACTACTTAAGCCACGTTCATGTATTTTTTTTTCTATACTTGCGGTAGGGTTGACGAGCTGTTTGAGCTGCTCGGGAGTATGGAGAGGGAAGGCCGATATTCGGATGGATACTGTGATATTTAATGTACTGATATTCGGTCTTTGTAAGAAAGGGAAAGTTAGCAAGGGGATGGGAATTTTGAGGATGTTGATGGAGCTATTTTTGCTCTCCTGTAGACTCTGTCAGCAGGTGATAAGACCTTTGATTTCATTCTATATTGTTATGCTATTTTTCTCATTTTCCCTCAAGGAGATAAAGGTAATTCTCCATGTTAGACATAATGTAGTTATAGTGAAGTATTGCATTCATCCTTTGAATTGCTCCTGGACAAGATTTAGTTACTAGCCGGCTAGAAGACATAAGAAGACTGCATAAAGCAAGATTATACATTTTGAAGAAGCTAGCTAGTTTATAGGTGTGAGTTTTTTTTATTTTGTGAGTGATAATTAATTATCTAACTTCTTGTCAGTTTTAGATAAACATTGTTCAAATCATGATTAGCTGATTTACAGAATGATTTAAGAGATATAAAAGCCATCGATCTTCTTCAAAAACTTCTACTGTTGAACGATCGGCTGAATAGATCAAAGACCATAATGGATCAGCGTCTGACATTATTAGAGAAATAGCAGGTGGTAACTAGTTGGTAGATGCATGTAGATTACATAGCAGTTCATTGCAGCTACTATTCTCTATACTAAGTTGGTTCTTTAAAATAAAATTATGGTAGGTTGAAAAAGATAATGTTTGGCATGAAAAAGAAGTGAGTGTGGAAACTGATACAGTTGATGTTTCTCAAAGCTAGGTTGCATTTTCAGAATCTTAGAAAGCCAAGTTAGAGTAGTAATTGCAGACGTTGGTCGAGGAATGGGCTATGTTGGAGACTAAACTTGATGCTTCAAAAGATTTAGGTGAAGGGAAAGACATTCCGGGTAAAAATTAGCTTGTTCTTGACTTGTATATTGCTTAGTATCTACTAAGGAACTTGCCTCAAGCATTTGAGGTAGGAAAGAAATTATTGCAGAGTTTAAAGCAGATCTCTCGACCCTCCCCAAGGAGATATGAGTGATGCAAACTGAACATTGTAAATATAAGGAGACAGCTTCCAAGTTTCATTACCAAAAGCTGAGGTCTAGTCTCTCTCAAGTTTAGTAGATAGGAAGGTGATTATTCAGGACATATCTAAACATAATTGATTATATTATTGTTTCTATAAGTAAGGCTCAAAGGGACAAATATCTATTATTTTGTATTATGAATGCAGGTGAATGAGTTGGAATCATTGTCTGGTAGATGTGCACACCAACTTTCTGAAATAAAAAGACTACAAACAGTGGTATGGTTGTGGTCCCTTTTCCATGTTTTTCTGCATTCCTTTCTAGTATGAGTGTCCTTCCTAGTATACTAGTTAGCTCTGGATATTTTTCATACTCTACTATTCACTTCACATGATAAATGTGTAGTACCCTCACTAAGTATTGGGGTATCTGGTGCTCGGTGCACATGCTCAAAGGATTATCTTTGTGGCTGCTTTCCTTCTCATTGAAGAGAAAATTTGAGTAAAACAAGTTTATTTTATAAAATATTACCGATTTTTTTAGAATACAAAACTTTAAACTGATTTCTCTTGTTGTCAACGCAGAGATACAATTCACACAACATTTCCCTTGATTCTGTTGAAGAAGCCGAAGCTATGAGGTGCTGCTACAAGTTCTTTCCTTTATAAACTCATTAGCTTTCCTTTTGCTCTCCTACTCGCACAACTTACGATATGAGGTTTTAATCTAGGCTTCAAATATTCTTATATTTTTTGGCAGATACTCTTCACATAAAATCTAGTTATAACTTTGTATTTCTTGACTATTGGAATTTAGTTAAATGGAAATCTACAATCAATTTCAGTCTTAACAGATACATCAACCTTGTTTTAATGCCTCTAATCAGCCTAATTTCAACTCTAACAGATACATAAGTCTTTATTCGGTGAGGCTGAGTCTTTCAGACTTTTCAATAACATGTTGAGTAGAATATGACCCGAGACCTTGATTTACATTGCCAATGATGGATATTTACAGTAGATAGTGAGTGATACTATCTTGTCATTTCTGGTTGACTTTGCTAAAGTTATTCTAAAATGACCAATCCTTAAAGGTTCCCCCTGAGGGAGCTTGTTACATATAGAATACAAGGAGGTTGCCAATAGCCTCACACACTAGTAATTTCATGTCCTAGGGACATAGTTTAGATGGTGTCGCCTTATTGACAGATAGGTGAACTACAAATAATAAAAACTAGCTGACTAAAATTGTTTGTCAATTTTCATTAACTGCAGGTTGATCACTAATTTTTGCAGATATTCTTATGTTTCTTGGTATGTCTAAAATTGTGCAGTAAGATATCAGTGCAAGTATTTTCTCTGTTGGCATTCAGTATTTCGAGTAAGGATAACTTGTCCAATTCTATTTCCTGAGGAAGGTCATACTAGTTTCTAGCTTAAAATTTACAAAAGATGAATAACACTTGAGGGGATGTAGGCAGTTGTTGGATCAATGCTGAGTTTGTTTTGACTGTTGCGAGAGAATTATTTTTGCATCATAATGTTGGCATTTGATACATTGAAATTATCACATTTCACTCTTTTAAAATTATTATATACCAAACAGTGATATACTTGGTTAAGATATTGGAATTTGCATCTGGTTCTGGTTTTATATTGCATCTGGTTCTCCTTATTTGCTACATATTCATGCTTTCTTAAATGAGGCGATCTTTTTTATTTGTTGTATGTGAAAATCATGCCTAATTGTTTTATTGTATGGAAAATAAGAGATTCTGCTATTTTTCATTCAAATAATATTGGTGGTTTTTATGAAATAATATTTGTGTTGTTAAATGAGCCGTTGTTAGTTGCTTTTACATGTTTTGACTTGTATTAAATGGTTTGCTAATAGTTTGTTATTCCATTCAATTTGAATTTTATATTGACGTGATTTGTTATTGTATTTAATAGGTTATATAAGAGATGCTCATTTTTTGCTGCTAGTTTAGCTATTTGTCTGGAGGTCTAGATCACTTCTGATGCAGTGGCGATTGAAGATGATTCTAATTATGCCGCTTCTCACTGTAAATGGAATTAAAGAATCAATATATTATGTATAGGCCTAGGTTAAATATACAATCTCATTTTTGTGACATTTTAGTTGGTAACTTGGGATTCAGATGATTTTTGACATGTTAGTTGGTGTTTCGGCATTATTGTTTCAGTAAAAGTTATTACTTTTCATTATTATTGTGTATATTATATGTTTTGTGATTGAATCTAAATGTAAAATTGATTACATAAAAAGCAGAGTTTTTTTAAAAAAATTAAAGAGAATTTAAGGCGTGCGGAATACGTCCTAATTGATGCGAATATGATACTTTCCACGACATATAATAAATGTCATAATTGACTAACAAAGAGGGACAAATAATGCCGTAAAATATTATTAACGGCGTGAAGTGGAATGTCATGGTTGTGCATTAATGACGTGTCAAAGAATGTCGTGAATACGCTTTAACGACATATCATTGAATGTCGTCTTTGTGCATTAACGGCACACAATGCATGTCATGAATGACTATAGACAGCGCACAAATTGAGTTTAGACGGCACAAAGTATATGCCGTTTAAACTATTAGTTTTTACGACGTGGACTAATATGGCGCGAGCATGTGTGCCATCTAAAGTGATTTACGGCGCGCATTGTGCGCCCTAAAAACCTAGTTTTCTTGTAGTGCTCTGAAAGACTTCTTTTTAAGATATGATGGATTTGTCCAAAATCTTAGTTCAACACGGGACTGATTATATTGAAGACGTAGGGAAAGGGGTATAGGAGACCCTTTCCCATCATTTAAGCCAAGGGCTTTTTTAGATCATAGCCCATATTTGTCATTAGTTCTTGGGACTGTTGACTATATAGATGGAATGCTAGCTGGTAATTGATTTCCTGCTTTGGTGTCACTGCTTCAGTAGAAGAAGGTGAAGCTGCCGCTGGGATGAAGGTAGCATCCAAAGGTGGAAGATGATCACCCATTGATGTCATATGACACGACTTGTATTTGGTTGCTTTTCTTAACTTCGTAGCGGAAGCAGGTATCTTTGGTTCAAAGTCAGCAACCAAATCGGGATGAATCCACATGATCTCCCCTTTGTCGGTCAACAAGAGTACGAGACCGTCACTTCGTGCCGGTGGAAGGTTGACGATCTCCAGAGTGGCTTTTGGAATTGAAACGACTCCACCCTGCACAAGTTAAGCAGGAAAGTCGCCAAATTGCATAGAGACGACATTGGCAGTCACTATTTTTTCATCTTGCTGAAGGGTAATTGCCTTGGTGTTGATCAGTTCCTGGATCTTCCTTTTAAGTACATAGCGCGCCCTAGTCGGATGTCCCAAGAACCTGTGATAGACACAATATTTAGGATTGTCAGTCTTACCTACTTTATCAGGCCATTTTGCTTTCGGCATTTGAAGTTTGTTGCTCTTGATGAGACAATCGAATATGCTCATAATGTCATCCTCATCAAAGGAATACTCCTTAGGATGTGGTGCTCTCTGTGGGGGTGCCGTCGTGGTAGGTGTTGACTGACCCACATTGATGGCTAAAGCTTCTTTGCCTTTCACATTGATGGCTAAAGCTTCTTTGCCTTTGCGATAGTTCTGACGACCGTCGCTGTTGGTTGTAGAATGTTCATCTTTTTCAAGATTAGGCATCTAGATGCCTAGTTATTTAAACTTGTCAGTACTGTCTTCGGCTGCCTTGGCACTTATTATGAAGAAGGCCAAGTCTTGGAATTACGTGGGTCCAGTCCACATGCTGATTATAGATAACAAGTTTGATTTGCATATATCTATAGTCAGTGCATCTGGAGTACCCAGAGGCATTTTGGGTGCCTCACGACGGAAGCGGTCGATGAAACATTCAGCAGTTTTATTAGGCCGTTGTTTAATTTTGTTGGGGGCCAACACGGTCATCTCATTTGTTCCCTCATAGAATCGTTCCAGGAACATTTGCTTAAATCCTGCAAAAGATATTATACAACCATCTAAAAAACTATAATACCAGTCATAGGCCGCACCCGCCAAGAACCCGACGATTACTCTAGTGAGTAGAGCATCATTCGGTTGGAGCTGATCAGTCATCACCTCAAAGTGATTCAGATACTGACTCGGAGATGAGCTATCGTCAAACATTATAATGGTTGGTGGCTTGTACTTGGGTGGAAATGGAACTTCCTTCCACTCTGCAAGGTAAGGTTGCTTGATCCCTAGCTTCTGCAGGCTGTCCTTCTGCTTGAAGGCTTCGAACTGGTTACGCAAAAGCTTTACTGTCTCCAGGGGATCTTCCGAGGCTTGGGGAACATTAGACTGATTCGATGTGTTGGGAGGTAGTACTGCTTGATAAGCACCACCCCAGCATCAGATTGACTTGGAGTAGTTTGAGTGGGTATAGTAGCATAGTGGGAAGATTGCACTCCCCAACCAGTGTTGACAACGACAGATGCTGCTACATGTTCTTGGGTTGGAATTGGATTCGCAACCGGTGGAACAAAATATTGTGCTATGATCACAACATGCATACTTGTAACCATTTTAGTTAAGGTTTTTAAATTAGTCTCTAATACAGTAATCCTCTGTTCTTGACTGCCAGAATTGGACACATCTTGTTCTTCATTAGTGACATAGGCACTCACTTCTCTGGCTATCGATGATGAGCTAGTAGAAAAGATAGTTCGCTCAGAGCTCAAACTATCGACGTCAAAGTCATACAGGGAACTACCCCCAGGATGAAGAGTGGAAAGATTCCTTTGATCGAAGATATCTTGGTTAGAATCAAGAAGATTCCTTTGATCAATTATTTCTTGGTCGGAAGGAGGACCGATTGTTCGTTGGTCGTAAGGAAGATACCTTTGACCGATTGTTTCATGGTCGAAAGGAAGATCGATTGTTCCCTGGTCGGAAGGAAGATTCCTTTGACCAATTGTTTTTTGGTCAGAAGGAATATTCCTTTGACCGAGTAGGTCTCGGCTTCTTGATCTGGTATTTTGGTAGACTCCGTCACCGGAGTCACGGATACGATCAAGGTATTATTGACTGGGATAGCGGGATGCATTACGTCTTGGACACACCCCTAGTACTTGAGGATGTCATGTTGACCGAAGAATATTGCAACTTGTCTTCATCCACCATAATGAGTTCAAGGGTCCGAGTGTAGTTTAAACAGTTGAAGACAGACCGTTTTGCTGAATGACAACAACATTTGATCAGTACTTATGATGATGATTACAGTGATGTTCCTGGTGCGGAGTTACAGGTGGACGAGATGGTCCTACGACCTTCTGTTTTTGTACAAGAAGTTCACGGAGATCAGTTACAATGACAGGATAAGGAGAAGTCGGAGGTACATATTCCTTGATGATGTAGGAACATAATTTTGGTTCTTGAGATGCCATGTTCCCTATGTGTACAGAGAAGTACTGAGCTTATCGGCATAGATAAGATGATTCTTGATTTGAAAAACTCTATTTGTGCACAACTTAGTAGGTGGTGCAAATTGCTCTTGATGCATGCTTGATGTTATTCTGTGCTGGTTAAGGTAAGTGCGCATATCAGGGTTCTGCGCCACCTGGCTGTCTATGTGAGACACCCTCAGTTTACCCTGTTTAGTTCTTGAAATATGCAAAGTAGGACGATCCTGGCTCTGGCTTGATTGGTGCTGGCTATGAGGAGCAGGCAGGATGCCCTGTTGTTCTGCGCACGCTATTCCAACACGTTTAGCATGACACAAATGAGCAGCAGAAAATGGACTTCGAGCAGAGTCTAGTTTCTTGGCATTGATTTGATTGCTTTGCCAAGAGAAATAGACTTTATACTCAGAAGTGTTCTTGCTTGATTAGCACAGAGGCACAATCAGATGCATTTTCTACCGAGTCCAGGACTGGAAGGATAAGGAGAGGCCATAGGGCACTTTCCTTTATTCTGCGCAGGGGCAGTAATATGTAACTTTTCCACCAAGTTTAAACTAGGAAGGAGTGAGGATTGGCCACAAGACGTTTTTCTTTGTTCTGTGCTTGGACAGTGGATGGTGCACTCTCCACCAATTTTAAAACTGGTGAGGAAGAGGGAGTAGCCCTGTGGTGCTATCCCTTGATTGACGCTCGGGCCATGACTAGCGCATTCTCCTCAAATTTCAAAATTAGTGAGGAAGAGGGAGTAGCCCTGTGGCGCTGTCCCTTTATTGGCGCCCGGGTAGTAGTTGGAGCACCCTCTGCCAATTTTAGAATTGGCGAGGAAGAGGAAGTGGCTACAGAGCTTTTCTCCAAGCTTGGCACAGAAGTTGTGATTGGTGCACTGGAGGACTTTGGAGTCCAAACATCACATGCCATGTTCTTGACAGTAACAGTAGTGGCGCGCTTGGCACCCCCTACGCCAATCATGACTTCGTAGGCAGTTTGGTCGACTTCTACGACCAAATTCTTCTCTGTCGTACCGACCGACGCAACATCGCATTGAGTTGTCACTTCATTATCGGAGGAGAAAGTTGTCCCGAGCAGAGTCGCCATTTTTTTTTGCAAAAACAAAAGTTGTTTGATTACAAACTGAGAAGAGTGTGTACAAGAGTACAAGTTAATTTCTGGAGAAGTACAACTATAGGAATCTGATAAGAAGATGATCACTTTATTCCTTGGACGATGCGATGTCGAAGAAGAAACCCTTTGGAGAGTGCTACAGTAAGTGCTCAGGAGCTATGATCATTAGTGATGCCTTGAAAGTGATTTGGAACTCTATTGATAGAGTTTTGAGATAACAGTCAACTAGTTATTTTGATTGGCGCAGATAGCCATTGGCACGCCATCACCCTTTGCACGAATAATTAACTTAACTACATGGGACGTGTGGCATTCTGTAAGAGAAATGCACGTGGTCGTGGGCAGTGTCGTGTGCACGTTCTTCGAGATTAATGGCATGCGCCACATCTTCTAATTGCTTTGGATGATAATTTGATTGATTAGCGTCAACTGTTGAATGGCGCCAGGTGCCATCTGCTGTTTTAGTGCCATCTTCTTAATTCATTGATTACCTCACGCCAACTGTGAATGGCGCAGGGCAACTGTCAGTCATAATGACAAATTTGACACAATCTCCTCGAGCGCTGCACGTTCGGGATTCAAAATGGATTTTTCTTGACTGACGTGCTGTCAGCCATGATGCCAGGCGCCATCTGTTGACCAGCGCTATTTGATAACTTCAGTCTTGGCGCCTTTTGTGAGTAGCACATGATGATGATTATACTTTTTAGGCTTCTACAGTATCCAGTGTATAACTTTTCTCAAAATGGTTTGGGACACTGAAACTGAATCAATATAGGAAAAAATTATGTGAAACGTGCTTCACACATGAGGTATTGGGGAGCTTTAGTGGGGCTTACAACCTGGACTGGAATGGTGCATCGTAATACCATGTAATATTTATTTATGGTTTAAAATTCACCAATGATCTCATATACATATGACGTATGCTAACGTGTTGTCTTCTACATGGACAGTAAGTATTAATCTTTGTTTTGTACAGGGACGAGCACACACCAATAACTGATATGAATGTACATTACTGTTTCACTTATGCTACCGAATTTGAACTGTAAATCAACATAGTTCTAAATAGCAAGATCACTTTCAATACATGCTTCCCTTAACAAGAAATATCGGTTTAGGAGAGTGAATTAGTCATGCTCATAAGTGCATTCCCTATTATACTAACCCCTAACTCCACAGGCATCGGGAACCTCGAGGGTGCAAGAATCTAGGTGAAGTTTCAAAGAGGCAACTTAAAGTCCTTCATATTTTGAAGTATTTTGAAGCTAGTTCATTTTAGAAGTATTTTGGTTCCAAATGTATACAACAATGTAATGTATCAAACAACAAGTATTATTTTATGGCAGCTTGTCGATATATTTGTTATTTCATAAATGTAGCCGAAATGACATATCAATGTATTTTGATCTTGTAATCCATTATAAGTTATTAATGAAAATCTTTTTTTTTCCTATATTGTGTTTTCAATTTTCTGTGGTAAGGAGATTTCATCACATGTTCAAAAGTATTATTACCTTATACAAGTACAATTTAGACTTGTACAACATCACGTCCGATGGTGACTTAGCGTCGACAAAATCGGAGTGTGGCAATGAATGCACATGCTACTCCCTTGGTAATTAAATTTTAGACTTTTAGTTAATATATCATCTTGTCATCTTATATTCTTGTTATAATTAATTGTGAATGAATTTTATAGATATTTTTATTTGAGAATTATATGGATGTATCATGTGTGAAAATTATTATGTCATTGAGATTGTCTGAGTAGATCATTGTGGAGATATAGACAACGTATTACCGTAGATGCTGCAACATATGCTGAACTTGACCACATATTTGTATCTCAAAAACGAAAGTCGGTCGTGACAGGCTACCACCAAGTTATCGTAATATCGTGAAGCTATAGATTCACCATTGCAACTTGATCCTCTATCCGGATCCATGTTGCCTAAAAGATGCCCATGATTCTCTAATGCCATGAGCTAGTCGTCATTACGGTCTCGGTCTCATAGAAAGGTGGGGGACAAAATGCATGAAGTTGGTGGTCGAACCGAACGTCCTGGGCGCTCCCATCCCAATTGGACACCCTACTGGGGTAGGGCATTATGTTGTTCTAAAGTTGTTGCTCCTCTTGATGCTTCTGCTGGATCTATTGTAACTTTTGCTGCTACATCATTTGAGATTGTTGAAATTGTATCTTATATTGTCATTGAGACACCCATATACCCAGGATTAAGCTCAACAAGGTCTGTGCCTCTAATGGTGTCGGTGCTGCTATTGTTGGTGCTGTTGACTATCATGGAGCTATTGACTGAAGGGTGGCATAAATCGGCATGCTCCATATTTTAATTTGGGTGATGGTTGGCCTACTAATAGGGCCCCTCCGAATCCTCTACCTCTTGCTATTGAATTGGATTTGAACACAACCCAACCTGATTAAGGATGTTGTCCCTGAAAGAGGATAAATATGTCAAATAATATAATATATATATATATATATATATATATATATATATATATATATATATATATATATATATATAATGGCTGCTACAAGCGAATTAGGGTTAGGGTTGGAGGCGTTAGCCTGGGACCCTGGTGTGCAGCCCAGGGAACGGGTAAGAGGCGGCCCCTAGGTGCAGGACGAATTTGCGGGCAGTGGCGGGTGGATGACTGTACACTGGTGTCGGAGTGTTCGGGTCTCGGAAGGCGCTCACAAGGATAATTGGGCCGTAAGGGTCGTCCCAAGCTGAGAGGTCCATGAGAGGGATACTGCCTGTGACAGGGGAGCGGCGATCAATGGCAGCAATGGGTCCCTATTTATCAAACCCAGAGGTACACGACCGATAGCGTCGGGAATGGATGCTAACCTTCCCCTCTTCTCTTGAGGGCGGGCAGAAACTACAATGGTAGAGAAAGGCAAGCAACCTATGGCGGAGAAGGTGGCCAGCAAGTCTTGGGCGAAGTGCTGTCATTTTGGCATGAGCATGGATGAGGGGCACATGTAATTTGTTCATCCTAGGGAGGTTGCAACGGGCGAAAGGACAGTATTCACAGAGGAAGATCATACAGAAACTGCAAAATACTAGTGCAACGCAGTAGTACTATATGTACTAGATAATAGAACATTTTTTAGTCAGATCCATGCCTATGCCAACCGGGTGTGGCGACCTAAAGGTAACATTGAATTCTTCGCTAGGGATAATGGTTTTTACTACGTCCGATTTGCTATGAAGGAGGATATGAACAGAGTCCTCCAAGGAGGGCATGGACTTTTGATGGCCATTTAATTATCATATTGGCATGGACTTTTGATGGTCGTTTAATTATGATGAAGGCGTGGACGCAAGATCATCGCTGCGAGAGGGAGGTTCTACATTCGATTTTGGTATGGATACATTTTCCAGGGCTCTCGATAAACTATTGGAGCATTGGCATACTAACCAAGTTAGCTAGTATGGTGGGGACTCCTATTCAATTAGATGAAGCGACTTCTTATAGGACGAGGTTGGGGTATGCTCAAATATTTATTGAGATTACTACTGACAAAGAGCTCCCTCGTTTCTTGGAGTACGAAGTTCCGTCAGGGGGTGTTTACACGCAACGGGTGGAGTACGAATGGGTACTACCTGCATGTCGTATCTGCCATTGTTTTGGAGTACGAATGGGCTTATGTTCCTGGTTGCTGGCAAGGTTATCCTTAGTCAACCTGGTGGTACTGTAATACGTCAGAGAGACATGGTTGTGTATGCACGAGGAGGACCACGACATCATGGACTTCGTAGTAGCGCTCAGAAAGGTGGTTCGTGTTGGAGTGGGTAGGGTTCCCAACCTATGTGGAGAAGACCCCCGAGTGCGACGAGCAACGTCTGTGTGTCAGAGAAGCTTGGGGAGGTGACGAGGCCATTCAGAGACGAAAAACAAGCTCGAGAGCTACCAGAGTACATTCTGGAACAGGGGAGGCAGAGTTCGTGCCGAACTCTACCCCAGGCAGAGTTCTGGCCGAACTCTGCCCCTTGGTTCCAGAACTGTTCTGTCACTAAACCACAGAGTTCTGGCCGAACTCTATGTCGACAGGCTGAGACTGATTTCAGGATATTTTTATACTATTGGATCGTATCCTACGGTCCAGGTTTTGCTGCGGATTAGGGGATTTAAACATGGTTTTTCCTAACCCTAATCATAACACAACATTGAGAAAAATAGAGAGAAAAGAGGCAAGAGTGCCATTACAATTTTGGGAGAGAAGAAGAAGGATTTAAGGCCATTTTTGAAGGAGGATCGTGTTTGGGTAATCTCTACTCGTCGTCTTTGTTCTTCGTAGTCTTGTAATCAATTATTCTTGCTTCTAAGTGTTCTGGGGATCCGTATTGGATCGAAAGAAGTTTGTAGAGGGTGTACTCTTTTATTTCATTAGTGAAGGCTTCTCAAGGGTTGGACTCCTATCGTCCCGTGATTTTTCCCGCAAGGGTTTTCCACGTCAAAAATTTTCTGTGTCTGCATGGATTGTGTTTGATGTTTGCTTCGTGCATTGTATTGCTCGGTTCTCTCGCAGGTACTCTCTAGTTTGGGGAAAGGTTTTCGCACTTCTTTTCCAACAAAGTGGTATCAGAGCTAGGTTCTGAAATTTAAAAAGGTATCAGGAGTTGACAGAAAAACCAGAGAGGAGAGATAGACGCGAAGCCGGTGCGCATGTTGAACCTGAATGGCACCAACTATCATTATTGGCGGAGCAAGATGAAAGATTTATTATTTGTAAAGAAGCTGCGTCTACCCGTATTTGCTTCCGAGCGACCAGTAGATAAATCCGAGGAGGACTAGAATTTCGAGCACATACAGGTGTGCGGATATATCAGGCAGTTCGTTGAGGAGAATGCGTACAATCACGTTGCCAATATTGAGCACGCGAAGATGTTATGCGATAAGCTGGAATCTTTGTATGCGAAGAAGACCGGGATAAATAAGTTTTTCCTGATCCGGATGATGATGGGTCTGTGGTACAAAGATGGGGCGTCTATTACGGATCACTTGAGTGATTTCCAGGGAGTGGTTGACCAGCTATGTTCGATGTGAGTCAAGTTTGATAACGAGGTTCAAGAACTATGGCTGCCGTGTATATTGCCAGACTCGTGGGAGACCGTATGAGTATCTATGATCGCTTCTGCTCTAGAAGGTGTGATCAGTATGGAGTTTTCCAAGAGTGGGGTACTGAATGAAGAGATACAGAGACGTTCTCAGGGCACTTCATCCACATACCACCACTCAGAGGCACTAGTTTCAGAGAGCCGCGGAAGGGGCAAAAGCAGGGGTCCAGGTGGTGGCAGAGACAAGAGCAGGAGGGAGTCCAAGGGTCGGTACGAGGACTCGGAGTGTTTCCACTATGGCAAGAAGGGCCACATCAAGCATAACTGTTTCGCTTGGAAGAGAGAAAAAATGAGACAAGGGGAAGCAAAATGAGAATACTACAGCAGCGGCTTCGATACATGGAGGCGATGTGATCGTCGTAGGTGATGAGGTTATCACTAACCTTACATGCGATGACAATTCTTGGTTGGTATCAGGGGCTTCAGCGTACGTATCTCACACAGGGCACTATTTGCCACTAACACGACAGGCGACCGAGGAGTGTTGAAGATGAGCAATGGAGATGTATCGAAGGCGTTGACATTAGAGATGTGCATTTGAGGACGAAGACGGGTGCAGTTTTTATTCTCAAAGATGTTCGTCATGTCCCTGATATCCACTTCAACCTGGTATCAGTTGGAAGATTGGATGACGAGTGATTCTTCAGCCTCTTCGGTAATAGTTAGTAGAAGCTTTCCAGAGGTTCGATGGTGATTGCCAGAGAAAGCAAGAAGTCCGATCTCTACAATATGGAAGGGAGCACACAGGGGACACAGAAGGTGAACGCAGTTTCTGGCGTCTCTATCGAGTTATGGCATAGGCGGCTTGGCCATATCAGCGAAAAGGGGATAAGCTATTTGGTTAGTAGGAAGGTGATTCCAGGGCTCAAGTCTACAAATTTGGAGAAGTGCATGCACTTCTTAGCTGGAAAGCAAAATAGGGTGTCTTTCCAAAGTCACCCAAGTTTAAGGAAGCCGGAGTTGCTCAAGTTGATTCACTCGGATGTCTGCGGTCCTATGAAGGTAAAATCTATTGGTGGTGCTTCTTACTTTGCAACTTTTATTGATGAATGTTACAGGATGGTTTGGGTCTATACCTTAAAGACCAAGGATCAGGTGCTGCCTACTTTCAAAGAGTTTCAGGCCTCTGTTGAAAGAGAGACGGGCAAGAAGTTATTGTGTGTTCGGTCCGACAACGACGATGAATACATTGGTCCCTTTGATGCTTATTGTAGAGAGCAAGTGATACGACCCCAGAATACTCCACCCAAGACACCTCAGCTCAATAGTATAGCGGAGCGTATGAACAGGACACTGATGGAGAGGGTGCGGTATTTGCTATCAGAAGCAAATTTGCCAAGCAGTTATTGGGGTGAGGCTCTTCTAACAGCTGCTTATGTTATTAATTTATCTCTTAGTGCTCCTTCGCAGGGTGATGTGCCTGGCAAAGTATGGTACGGCAAAGAGCCGTCATATAATCACCTACGAGTATTTTGTTGTAAGGCCTTCGTATATGTATCGAAGGACGAGAGGTCCAAACTTGAGCCGAAGACGAGGCAGTGTGTCTTTGTCGACTACGGTTGGGATGCGTTTGGCTATAGACTCTATGACCCAGTAGGAATAATGCTCTACAGAAGCAGGGATGTGGTATTCATCGAGGATCAGACCATGACCAACACTCAGGATTCTGAGACACCTTCTGAGGCTAAGGAATTGTCTGAGTTAGAGTCATTTCGCTTCAAGCAGTTTCCAGAGGACATCGTAGGGGATCCAGTTATGGGGGAACCAGTACATGGAGTTTCTCCTAACCTTGATCATCAATCTACTGATGGTGGTTAGGGTGTCTCACAGGAGGATGGGCATGCCGGATAAGAAGTTTCTGATGGGGAGGAGACTGTTGGTATAGAGCCAGCACCAGTGGCTCCATTGAGAAGGAGCGACAGAGAGCGTCGACCATTTATGAGATACTCACCGGGTGAGTATGTGCTACTGACTGATGGAGGAGAGCCTGAAAGCTTTGTAGAGGCTGTGGAAGACAAACAAAGACAGGAGTAGATGTAGGCTGTGCAGGAGGAGATGAGTTCCTTACACGCCAATTCTACTTACAAGCTGGTGCGGTTGCCGAAGGACAAGAAGACTTTGAAGAATCGATGGGTGTGTAGAGTGAAGCAGATGGATGATGCTACTCGCCCTCGATACAAAGCAAGGTTGGTAGTTAAAGACGTGGATTATGATGAGATCTTTTCACCAGTCATTAAGCAGTCGTCTATTCGGGTAGTGCAAGCATTGGCAGCCAGTTTCAACTTAGAGGTCAAACAGATGGACGTGAAGACGCTATTTCTCTACGGTGATCTTGTGGAGGAGCTATACATGGATCAGCCAGAGGGATTCTGTGAGAAGGGCATGTCACATTTGGTCTGTCGATTGAAGAAGAGATTGTATGGTCTGAAGCAAGCTCCAAGGCAGTGGTACATAAAGTTCGAGTCGTTTATGGGGGTGCATGGTTACGCACGGATGACGTCGGACCATTGTGTATTTGTGAGGTACTTTGTCGAGGATGATTTCATCATTTTATTGCTCTATGTTGATGACATGTTATTAGTGGGTCAGAATGACACTAGGATAGCGGAGTTGAAATGCCAACTGGGTGCGGCCTTCTCTATGAAGAATTTGGGCGCAGTAAAGACTATTTTTGGGATAAAGATTAGCCGAGAGAGAGAGAGAGAGAGTCCAAGCTACTACATTTATCCCAAAAGATGTACATTCACCGGGTACTTCAGTGTTTCAGGATGAACGGCTCGAAGAAAGTGAGTTGCCCCCTTGCGGCTCACTTTAAGCTCACTGAGGAGCAGTGTCCATCTACCGAGGACGAAAAAGAAGATATAGAGCGGGTTCCATATACCTCAGTTGTAGGAAGCCTTATGTATGTTATATTGTGTACGAGGCCAGACATCGCTCATACAGTTGGCCCAATTAGCAGGTATCTTTCAAATCCTGGAAGGGTACATTAGAGTACAGTTAAGTAGATTCTACGATATCTCCAAGGCACTGCCGATTGGAGACTTTCTTTTAGTGGTGACGAACGGAAGCTGGTTGGATATACCGATGCTGATATGGCTGGAGATGTAGACACGAGACGATCGACTTCGGGCTATGTGATGATGTTTACTGGAGGAGCGGTATCGTGGCAGTCACGATTGCAGAAGTGTATTTCTTTGTCAACGACAGAGGCAGAGTACATTACGATGATAGAGGCTTGCAAGGAGTTATTGTGAATGAAAAAGCTATTGCAGGAAATGGGGCTGAAGCAAGAGCAGTATACTTTACTTTGCGACAGCAAGAGTATTATTCACCTTATGAAGAATCAGACCTTTTATAGCCGGTCCAAGCACATCGAGACTCGGTATCATTTGATACAGGATGTGGTTGAGGATGTAGTGCCCCACTCCCGTTGGGGCGAAGCACTATGTAATAGGCTCGTGCCAAGTCAGACATGGTCGGGAACATAGATGGCTAGTCTGACTCGGCGACGAGTTTGGTATACAAAAACCATGGCATCAATAAAATTGATTTGGACGAGTGATATGAGTACCGTTCCAACTAATGGATCGACTACTGTTGGAATAAGTCGTAGATGCGGTAGGCGGCGTCTTGGTGAAGGAACTCTAAAGAGAGCGACGCAACCCGTCTACCGTTGGTTTTATTAGTTTTCTTGGCTTTCTGAACAAATTGTTGCGTGGATTTGATAGTGTGATTTCGCATCGATTTTTGAATGTGTCTTTGGGAATTTTGAAGGAAGGATTCAAGAAAGAGTTCTAATTCGATGCTCGTGCCATTGCAGGAGTTCGTATAACTGACGCTTGACCGTCGCGAAGCATTCTCCTACTCTCGGCACAATCTCCTTAGGTGGGTGGTTCTTCGGCCCCTTCTTTTCTACTCCTTCCGGCCAACTAAATTCTTAAAGTTTAACGTTCAAATCGATGATGCTAACGGGATGTATGCTTGCCACTGAGATCAAGAGCTTGGGATAATATGTCAACCTAGAGAAGTTAACTCCGAATTCATAAGTTCACACTAAGTTGCGAAAGATAAAGTTATAAGAAAGAGATAGAATATATTTCATGCCATGCAAAACACAACGATGAAAACCTTGGTGGCGGTACATCATGCCTCGGAGAATTTGGTGCCTACGGGATGCTAAATCAGAACGTACGGTTTCGGGGGAAAGGACCCTTGTACGAGTAGGAATGATTATGCGATTTGATAATGGTTACGCTATGCAATTTATTTCATACATATTAAACTGTTCATACATTCGCATGGTCAAGGACGACTTGTGCACAAGGTGAGCTTTCCTCGAGACGGTACCCGGGGCCCTGGGACCGAATCGGCCTAGGAGGAAATTATGGAAATTGTGCTTCGGCGCGAGGCATTGCGAGACCACCAGTTAGGCTCGCTACCTGGACTGGAGGGCGCATCGCAAGGCTACGTAATCGTCCTTCATGGTGTCGATATCACCAATGACCGCATATAGGATAGATTGCATGCTCACCTATTGTCTTGTGCAGGTGTAAGTATCATGTATATTTTGTGCAGGAAAGGAGCACGGCCGTGGTAAGAATGCCTTTAAATTGGTTATGTGTTATCGTTTGAAATGTGCCTTCGATATGAACTGCAATTCATATAGTTCTAAATAGAAAGATCACTTTGTATGCTAGAATCCTTAATAAGCAGTGTCGGTTTAGACGAGTGGGTTCGTCCCATCCACTAGCAAGTGTGCTAACCTCCAACTCCCCAGGTAACGAGCGCGCTGCGGGAGCTCGAGACTAGACCTGAAGCTGAAGAACGGGAGGCGGCACGAAGCTCTCCTATTTTGAAGTATTTTGAAGCCCAACTCAGATCGAAGGCTTTGTTCAAATGTATAAAGGGGCGTGAATGTATGGAACGACAAGGATTATTTCAGGGCAAGCTTGTCGAGAGTCTTTCTTTTGTGTTTCAAGATGTAGCCGCAACGACATATGTAATGTAAAAATGACCTTGCACATACTTTGCAAGCTTATAAATAAAAAGCTAAATTTCTTCCTATGCTATGTCTTCAACTCTCTGTACTGTTTAATTTCAACGCGTCGAGTCAAAAAGGAATTTCCAATTGCACATCCTTGCCTTGTGCAAGTCCATTAAAGACTTGTACGGCATCACGTCCCGACCCGTGGGGATCGATTTATATCGAGTCAAAGCGATGGCGACCGATTCGACGAGTCGGGGCGTGACAAGTTGGTATCAGAGCACGGTTCACACCTCGAACCTGTCAAAATATTTTTTTTTAGATGCTGTTGCAATTTTTCAAAAACTATGCTTTTCGACATATGCGACCTGAAATAATCATTCCATACATATAAGCCTGTAGATATTCTGAGAATACTAACGGGTTTGTTCAATTTTGTAGGAATGACGGAAAGACTGGGTGTCCCTGCTGTAAATACCACATTGATTAGCACGGATAGCACCGAAGGTGCAACGCCTAGCGAATCTGCCATGGAGTGACTACTACGCCTCATGGAACTCCAACAACGCCAGTCAGAGATGCAGCAACGACAGCTGCAAGAACAGATCCAGGCCCAAGTCAGCGCCCAACAAAAGCAAATGGAGGCCCTAACCCAGATCGTAAGCACCATAGCGACCCAACAGAACACGACGACCGTCATGTCAGAGGAAGAAGTGCAACCCGTAAAGACAAAACAAGTATCTTTCTCCTCCCTGCTCAAGATGACCAAGTTCAAAAAGATGAACCCGCCTGAATTCAACGGTCGAGCAGAGCCTGATGAAGTCATAGGATGGCTAGTGAAGATCGAGGGCCTGTTCAATCTCCTCAGCATCAAGGGGTCCAAGAGAGTCGAGTGCGCAGCGTTACAGCTCAACTTGAGGGCCTACGACTGGTGGGAGGCGAAGAAACAGGAACTCCAAGAGACCAACCCCAATGCTATGATCTCGTGGGAGACGTTGAAACTGGCCTTCCTCGAGCAATACATCCCTCGTGCCCTTCATCGACAGAAGGAAGAGGAATTCATGTCCTTGAAGCAAGGAAACTTGTCCGTTGAAGACTACGATACGAAGTTTGCGAAGCTTACGAAGTTTGCCGGGGCCTTTCTGCCGAACACGGAGGCGTGGTACGAGCGCTTCCAGCAAGGCCTGAATGATGATTTGTGTTGGGACGTCATGAACCAGAGATGCCAGTCGTACAGGGAATCATACAACGCCGCCCTTGATAGTGAGCAGATCTTCGGTCGAGCATCGCAGAAGGGCGGATCAAGCGTCCGCAACAACTTCAACAAGCGTCCTCACGACGCGGGAGGATCTGGTGCGCCAAAGCACCAGAACGCGTCCGAGTATCGGGGGCCTCACCCAGGCGTACGGTGCCATCGCTGCGACAAAATAGGACATCTGGCGGTCGATTACCGAGGGGGATGCTTCAAGTGTGGCCAGCTAGGTCACAAGGCAGTAGATTGTCGCATAGGGATGGCGAACCAACATCCACCAAGGGACGTCCAGAACTAGAACCAGAACAGGACGCCTCCCGCCCATGGCACAAACGCGGTACCCGTGAACCCACAAAATCGCCAAGGGGCACAAGGCCGAGTCTACGCACTGACTCGGGACGAAGCTTTTGCGTCCGACACTATCGTGACAGGTATACTACTCTATAAAAATATGCCTGCTAGAGTATTGTTCGATTCGGGTGCTACACATAGTTTCATATCCGCCGACTTTGTAAAAGAGAATGAACTACCTATGCAACTTTTAGATATGAATATTAGCGTTAGCACTCCATCGGGAGTAGATATGCCTGCCACTCAAATTTGTAGGGATGGTTACATCTGTATCGGAGGGAAGAATCTATCCTTGGAAGTTATCGTCCTCGACGTCAAGGAGTACGATATAATCCTCGATATGGATTGGTTGGGTGCATGCCACGCAACGATCGAGTGCGCGGAGAAGAGAGTTCTGTTCCGCCTTCTGGGCGAAGCCGAGTTCTCCTATTTGTGCGGAGCAGCATCAAAGTCGGCAATGATAATATCGGCAATTTCGGCAAGGCGTATGTTGTATTTCGGGTGCAGCGGGTACCTAGCATCAGTTCGAGACACGAGAACGGAGATTACAAGCACGGCCCAGACTGAAGTCGTGGCAGAATTTTCTGATGTGTTCCCAGACGAGTTGCCAGGGATGCCGTCGGACCGAGAGATAGAATTCAGCATCGACACCTTCCCGGACACCCGACCGCTATCCAAAGTACCTTATCGAATGGCGCCGGCAGAGCTGAAGGAACTGAAAGCACAACTACAAGAGTTAATAGATCGCGGATATATTCGCCCTAGTGTCTCCCCAAGGGGTGCCCCAGTGTTGTTTGTGAGGAAGAAGGATGGATCGATGCGGCTGTGCATCGATTATCGGGAACTCAACAAAGCTACGGTACGAAACAAGTACCCGTTACCGAGGATAGACGATTTGTTTGACCAGCTGCAAAGGACGGCGATATTTTCTAAGATTGATCTTCGCTCGGGCTACCATCAATTGAAGATCAAGTCCGAGGACATGCCGAAGTCCACCTTCCGAACTCGATATTGTCACTACGAATTTCTATTCATGCCCTTCGGCTTGACCAACGCTCCTGCCGCGTTCATGGATCTAATGAACCGGGTGTTCTGACCGTTCATAGACAAATTTGTCGTCGTATTCATCGATGACATTCTCATATATTCGAAGAGCAAGGACGAGCACGTGGAACATTTGAAGACGGTGCTACAGACTCTGCGTGAACACCAACTTTATGCCAAGCTAAGCAAGTGCGAGTTCTGGATGAGCAGCGTGACGTTCCTTGGGCACGTTGTCTCAGCTGAAGGCATCACGGTGGACCCAAAGAAGATTGAAGCAATAGTCGAATGGAAGCGGCCTACCTCAGCAGGCGACATCCGAAGTTTCCTCGGCTTGGCAGGCTACTACCATAGATTCGTAAAAAATTTTGCCAAAATTGCGTCGCCTCTGACTCGCCTCACCCAGAAGGGAGTCACATTCGAGTGGAACGACGCCTGTGAATCGAGCTTCCAAGTGTTGAAGAAACGACTCATCTCAGCGCCAATCCTTGCACTTCCAGACGGGCCAGAAGGGTTTCAAATATTTAGCGATGCATCGCGGACGGATTTGGGATGCGTGCTTATACAAAGGGATAAGGTGATTTTGTTTGCTTCGAGGCAATTGAAGCAACACGAGAAGAATTATTCTACGCATGATCTTGAGTTAGCGGCTATTGTGTTCACGTTGAAGCTATGGCGGCACTATCTTTATGGTGTAGCTTGCAGCATCTATACGGACCATAAGAGCCTCAAATACATCTTCACTCAACGGGACCTGAACTTACGGCAGCGTCGTTGGCTCGAACTCATTAAAGACTACGATCTGACTATCGAGTACACGCCAGGTAAGGGAAATGTCGTAGCGGACGCCCTGAGTAGAATGTTTGCTGGGTGCTTGTCTATCAACCATAACTTACAGCGAGACTTGGCAGAGATGGGTATCGAACTCCGAATCCATTACCGTGGAGCACGATTGGCTCAATTGTACCTTGAATCGAGCTTGCACAACAAAATAAAGACCGCACAGGAGGACGACCCATTCCTGAAGAAGATGTGCGAGCTGATTTCGACGGAAAAGGCGACCGACTTTGCGGTGGACGAGGGCGGAATGACGCGAATGAAGGGGAGGATATGCGTGCCGGACCATGCTGAACTTAAAAAGGAGATTCTGACGGAGGCCCATTATACGAAGTACTCGTTGCACCCCGGGAGTTCCAAAATGTATAAGGACCTGCGCATGACCTTTTGGTGGCACGGTATGAAGAAAGACGTAGCAACATTTGTGTCACAGTGCATGGCTTGTCAACGGGTGAAGGCCGAGCATCAAAGACCAGGCGGGGAGCTACAGAATCTCGACATTTCAGTATGGAAGTGGAACGACATCTCTATGAATTTCATTATGGGCCTTCCGAAGACGTCGCGGGAGAATGATGCGATTTGGGTCATTGTCGATCGTTTGACCAAATCCGCTCATTTCATCGCTATTAAAGCATCATGGAGCCTCGATCGGTTAGCTCAGATTTATCTCGACGAGATCGTCAGACTGTACGGGGTACCTACCATAATTATTTCAGACAGAGACGGGTGATTCTTATCACGTTTTTGGACGAGTCTACAGGCGGCGCTGGGCACTAAGTTGAACCTTAGCTCCGCGTACCACCCGCAAACCGATGGCCAGAAAGAAAGAGTGAATCAGATCCTGGAGGATATGCTACGTCTGTGCGCGATAGATTTGAAGACTAGTTGGGACACGCACTTGCCGCTCGCGAAATTCGCATACAACAACAGTTATCAATCGAGCATCCAAATGGCTCCCTACGAGGCGCTTTACGGAAGGAAGTGCCGATCTCCGATTTGCTGGGACGAAGTCGGGAAGCGATAGGTGCTCGGGCCAGAACTAGTCGAAAAAACCGCCGAGAAGGTCCGTGTGATTCGAGATAGGCTCCGTATTGCCCAGAGTCAACAAAAGAGTTATGCAGATACTCGTCGACGATCGTTAGAGTTCTTGGTTGGGGACCATGTGTTTCTAAAGGTGACGCCGATGCGGAGCGTCATGCGATTCGGGGTAAAAGGCAAGCTGAGTCTGAGATTCGTAGGGCCCTTCGAGATCCTCGAAAGAGTGGAGACCGTTGCTTACCGGATCGCGCTACCTCCTTCCCAGGCCGAAGTGCACGACGTCTTCCATGTCTCCCAACTTCGAAAGTACGTGCATGACCCAAGTCATGTGGTTAGTTTCCATTAGTTGGAGCTACGCACCGATCTATCATACTCGGAGGAGCCCGTGCAAATTTTGGACCGTAAAGAAAAGATCCTGCGGAGCCGATCGATGTCCTTGGTTCGCATACTCTGGCGCAACCATTCCGTTGAGGAATCGACGTGGGAACTAGAGGCGGAGATGAAGGAGAAGTACCCTTCACTTTTCGCCGAGGAAGGTCAGACCCTTGTTCTTAAGTTTCGGGACGAAACTTTTTCTTAGTGGTATATTATGTAGTGCCCCGCTCCCGTTGGGGCGAAGCACTATGTAATAGGCTCGTGCCAAGTCAGACATGGTCGGGAACATAGATGGCTAGTCTGACTCGACGACGAGTTTGGTATACAAAAACCATGGCATCAATAAAATTGATTTAGACGAGTGATATGAGTACCGTTCCAACTAATGGATTGACTACTGTTAGAATAAGTCCTAGATGCGGTAGGCGGCGTCTTGGCGAAGGAACTCTAAAGAGAGCGACGCAACCCATCCGCCGTTGGTTTTATTGGTTTTCTTGGCTTTCTGAACGAATTTTTGCGTGGATTTGATAGTGTGCTTTCGCGTCGATTTCTGAATGCGTCTTTGGGAATTTCGAAGAAAGGATTGAAGAAAGGGTTCTAATTCGATGCTCGTGCCATTGCGGGAGTTCGTATAACTGACGCTTGACCGTCGCGAAGCGTTCTCCTACTCTCGGCGCAATCTCCTTAGGTGGGTGGTTCTTCGGCCCCTTCTTTTCTACTCCTTCCCGCCAACTAAATTCTTAAAGTTCAACATTCAAATCGATGATGCTAACGGGATGTATGCTTGCCACTAAGATCAAGAGCTCGGGATAATATGTCAACCTAGAGAAGTTAACTCCGAATTCATAATTTTACACTAAGTTGCGAAAGATAAAGTTCTAAGAAAGAGATAGAATATATTTCATGCCATGCAAAATACAACGATGAAAACCTTGGTGGCGGTACATCATACCTCGGAGAATTTGGTGCCTACGGGATGCTAAATCAGAACGTACGGTTTCGGGGGAAAGGACCCTTGTATGAGTAGGAATGATTATGCGATTTGATAATGGTTACGCTATGCAATTTACTTCATACATATTAAACTGTTCATACATTCGCATGGTCAAGGACGACTTGTGCACAAGGTGAGCTTTCCTCGAGACGGTACCCGGGGCCCTGGGACCGAATCGGCCTAGGAGGAAATTATGGAAATCGTGCTTCGGCGCGAGGCATTGCGAGATCTCCAGTTAGGCTCGCTACCTGAACTGGAGGGCGCGTCGTAAGGCTACGTAATCGTCCTTCATGGTGTCGATATCACCAATGACCGTATATAGGATAGATTGCATGCTCACCTATTGTCTTGTGCAGGTGGTAAGTATCATGTATATTTTGTGTAGAAAAGGAGCACGGCCGTGGTAAGAATGCCTTTAAATTGGTTATGTGTTATCGTTTAAAATGTGCCTTCGATATGAACTGCAATTCATATAGTTCTAAATAGAAAGATCACTTCGTATGCTAGAATCCTTAATAAGCAGTGTCGGTTTAGACGAGTGGGTTCGTCCCATCCACTAGCAAGTGTGCTAACCCCCAACTCCCCAGGTAACAAGCGCGCTGCGGGAGCTCAAGACTAGACCTGAACCTGAAGAACGGGAGGCGGCACGAAGCTCTCCTATTTTGAAGTATTTTGAAGCCCAACTCAGATCGAAGGCTTTGTTCAAATGTATAAAGGGGCGTGAATGTATGGAACGACAAGGATTATTTCAGGGCAAGCTTGTCGAGAGTCTCTCTTTTGTGTTTCAAGATGTAGCCGCAACGGCATATGTAATGTAAAAATGACCTTGCACATACTTTGTAAGCTTATGAATGAAAAGCTAAATTTTTTCCTATGCTATGTCTTCAATTCTCTGCACTGTTTAATTTCAACGTGTCCAGTCAAAAAGAAATTTCCAATTGCACATCCTTGCCTTATGCAAGTCCATTAAAGACTTGGACGGCATCACGTTCCGACCCGTGGGGATCGATTTATATCGAGTCAAGGCGATGGCGACCGATTCGACGAGTCGGGGTGTGACAGAGGAGAAGGACGCAAAGCTTGAGAAGGTTCATACAGATGATAATGGAGCAGATATGTTCACCAAGATTCTACTAAGAGGAAAGTTTGAGTTCTACAGGCAGATCATCGGGATGACGACCTCCTCACATAGTTGTGAAGGGAAAGAAATGTTAGAGTGGGTGGGGTTCCCAGCCTATATGGAGAAGACCCTAGAGTGCGACGAGTGCCGTCTATGTGTCAGAGAAGCTCGAGGAGGTGACGAGGCCATTTGGAGATGAAGAAGAAGCTCGGGAGCTACCAGAGTACATTCTGGAATGGTGGAGGCAGAGTTCGGGCCAAACTTTCCCCAGGCAGAGTTATGACCGAACTCTGCCCCCTTTGTCCAGAACTGTTCTGTCACAAAAACACAGAGTTCTGGCCGAACTCTGTGTCGACGGGCTGAGGCTAATTTCAGGGTATTTTATACCATTGGATCATATTCTACAGTCCAGGTTTTGCTGCATATTAGGGAGTTTATACATGATTTTTCCTAACCCTAATCATAACACAACATTGAGAAAAATCGAGAAAAAAGAGACGAGTGCCATTGCAACTTTGGGAGAGAAGGAGGATTGAAGGCCGTTTTCGAAGGATGATCGTGTCCGGGTAATCTCTACTCGTCGTCTTTGTTCTTCGTAGCCTTGTAATCAATTATTCTTGCTTCCAAGTATTGTGAGGATCCGTATTGGATCAGAAGAAGTTTGTAGACGGTGTACTCCTTTATTTCATTAGTGAAGGCTTCTCAAGGGTTGGACTCCGATCGTCCTGTGGTTTTTCCCACAAGGGTTTTCCACGTCAAAAATTCTCTATGTCTACGTGAATTGTGTTTGGTGTTTGGTTCATGCGTTATATTGCTTGGTTCTCTCGCAAGTACTCTCTAGTTTGGGGAAAGGTTTTCGGGCTTCTTTCCCAACAGTTCGTTTATACCTTCTGTTGGCAATATGAGTCAAAAATGTCTCACCATTGCTACGTAGGATGATATGGTCCTCTCTACCCATGACGTTCAAGGAGGCAGGGAGGTGCTTTGTGTTGCTAATCTTAGATAGAAGGAGGTTCATCCGGAGCTGTCCACGTCGCAGGGTGGGGAAGATGAAAAGTTGGTGGATAATGCTCTGACAAGGTGTTGTTGTCCCAGATGACAATCTTTATAGTCCTAATTGGGAGCCCGATATGAACCCATGTCATTGATTACGTGGAACGTCCGTGGGGTCTATTCTATTGGGAGATGGAAGGAGTGTAGTGAGGTGTTAAGGAGGGAGCAATATAACATAGTTGCTCTCCTAGAAACAAAGATTAAATTGCTGAAGATGTTGGCTAGGAGAACTTTTTTGCCATGGCATCAGGTCCATAACCTGCATATCTGCAACATGGCCCGTATCTTGGTCGGGTAGGATGCTAGTTGTTGGGATATGCCGGAGGTGCACATGTTTGAACAACTTATTGTGTTGCTATTTACTAATAAAGGAGGTCTATCCTTATTTTTTGGTGCAGCCTATGGTCATAACGATAGGCGTCGACGCGAAGAACTCTGACAGGATATTATACGGATCAGCATTTTGGCAAACGTGCAATATCAAGCTCCGCTCATAATTATAGGGGATTACAATACGGTGCTTTATCAACATGGGAAGGTTGGGGGGAGGATGATTCCGGAGCCGATCCTTCAGGACTTTCAATAGTGTCTTCTGCTCTCTGGCTTACAGACATTAGGAAGAACGGGGAATATATAGACTTTGCACAACAAGGCCACGCAGATGCTTATCACTTGCCAGCTAGATCGTGTCATGGTCAACCATACGTAGCTGGCCAAATTCCCCTCTGTGACTGCAGAGGGTGTATCTGCAGGTACGAGCGATCACAGCACTTTGTGTGTTCGACTGGTGGAACGGAGTGCTCCTCGTGGCCAACCTTTCAGGTTTAATAACAAATGGCCATTATGGATGGCTATTCAAATGTGGTCCAGAGGGGACTACTAGATGACGTCGTGGGGAACCCATAATTCTGGGTAGTTGCCCGATTGAAGATGGTAAAAGGCCGGTTTGAAGAGTTGGTTGAAGACATCTCCTCCACGATATGTGGACAAAGAGGAGCAGAAGTCGAGGGAAGTACAAAGATTATTTGCAAGCGAACATTCTTAATCCCACATTGGCAAAAGAGGAGTGGAAGCTTGGACACCTAGTTCGTTTACTTCGACTTTAAGAAGAGGTTGAGCTAGCACAACAGGCAAAATGTACGTGGCTGTGGGATGAAGACAAATGCTCCAAATTCTTTTATGACATGGTTTATTCCAGACAGCATTGAAAGCACATTAGGAAGCTACTTGGGCCAGTCAAGAAGATGATTGTCGGGCCAACAGACATACAAGCAACGGCTGTAAGGTATTACTCAGTTCTGTATAATTAAACTAATTATTTAACTAGTTTTCCTGAGTTAGTTTGCAAGCAAAAGGTTACCCCATACCTTCCTTCTGCTTATACCGAAGAAGGAGGGGGCTACATCTCTATCGGACTTCTGACCCATAGCGTGCTGTAATTACTTGTATAAAGTGATAACACACTTGATGTGTCATTGTATGGAGGATATCATGCAGGAGTTGATCTCCCCAAACCAGGCTGCTTTCATAAAAGGAAAGGATATAACGAAAAACAACTTACTAGCTCACGAGTTAGTTCACAACTTCAACAAGGTTGGCGGCATCAAGTTTTGTTCCAAACTGGACTTGCGTAAGGCGTATGATACGCTCAATCGGGATTTTGTGTGCCATATCCTGTTGGATAGGGCTTGGGTCGATCTGGTTCGTGAATGCATATCGACGCCGACTTTTTCGGTTCTTCTTGATGGTCAGTCGTATGGTTTCATCAAGAGCAACAGGTGAATAAGGCAGAGAGATCCTCTTTCACCGTATCTATTCACTATAGTTATGGAATATTTCTCTTGTCTTATGGACTCAGCAGTGATCAGGAAGTGGATCACCCTACTATATAAGCATGTCCAACCTCATGTTTCCTATCTATATATGCGGACAATGTCTTGGTGTTTATGACTCCTACTTGGAAAGGGCTACAAGAGTTAGCTGATATTCGGGCTAACTTTAGTAAGCTAACAGGCTTCAACTGAGTCAAGACATGAGTAAAGCTGATTTCAGCTCTCATTGCTCAAACCAGACTAAACGAGCATCTATACTAGGTATTGAGCATGGGAATTTGCCAGTCAAATACATGGGTATTGAGCATCTATACTTGGTAAATATACTCAGCAGCGAGTAGAGGGTTAGAACGCACGAAGTCTCTCTTTTGCTGGGCACATTGAGTTGGTGTGGGCCGTTCTCACATCTATTGTACAATTCTGGATTTAGGCAATACTTCTCCCCTTGTCTACTATTAGACGGATTGAGAAAATCTGTACAAACTTTATTTGTAGAGGACGGCTTCATGGGAATGGTTGGGACACCCTATGTCACCCAACGGAGGAGGGTGGGGTAGGTCTGTACAACTTTTGCGTTCTCCGGGATGTGGCCATCCTCAAACTGACCTGGAAGGCACTGGTTTCCGATTCCATCTGGGTCGTATGGATGCGAAGCAGGAATGTGAAGGATAAAAATATTTGGTGTGTGTGCGTTAATAGGAATGACTCATTTGTGTTCAAAAAGATTTGTCACTACCGTGCTACAATAAAGGCCTTGGTTCACCGTGTCAACAAAGATGGCCATACAACCAATCTTTGGCAGGATCCGTGGTTTTCTCATCAGTCTTTGGGTGAGCGGCACGGGCTGATGGTGGACGGTTGGGAGAGCATGCGGGAGAAGGTCAGCTGTATAGTACGTCAATGGGAATGGGCTCCGGAGTCTCATAGATATACGATACGATACAGCAGGGAGATACGGGATGTTCGAATTGACTCCGGACTTACGGCAGACAGATGGGCATGGGACAGTACAGAAGAGGCTTAATTCAACTCCAGGGCGCCTTATAATGGCTGCCGAGTTCATCAACCACAGTAGGAATGGGAGGAGCTTGTCTAGAAAAAAGGCACGACACGTAAGTTTCTGTTATGTCTCTACAAGTTGTGTTTAGGGAGACTTCTTACCCTAGATAGACTCATTAGATTTGGGGTGAGAATACGAGGGCAGGGGTGTGTTATGTGTGGGCACCGCTCAGAAACTATGCATCAATTATTCTTTACATGTCAGGCGTCATGGTGTATATGGACTGTGTAGGGAAATAAGTTAAAAATACAGACGGGTGGGTCACGTATATGAAGGGATATCATAGTGCAGATCAGGAATGGTAAAGGAAAAGGGAAGTGGTTTATAATAAAGCTCGACTCCGATTGGCTGCAATTGTATAACATATTTGGAGGGAAAGAAATCAACGAGTAAGAAATCAACGAGTTTTAGAGGGGCTGGTGACTGCAATTATAGGCATCATAAGAAATATCGAGTATGATGTAGCAACGTTTGGATAGTAATCCCAGATTTTACAGATTGATGTTGGTCATATTTTGCTTACTGAAATAACCTTTCTTCATATATATATATATATATATATATATATATATATATATATATATATATATGTATGTCGAAAAACTTCTGCAGGCCCTAACTCCTGGCGATTTGGGGGACTTCTTCTCTAGTGGTTCCCGACCATGGCGGCGGGGGCGCCTTGCCTCCACCTTTCTCATCTTCCTCTTTGGCCTCAGTTCTGCTCATGACCCATGTGGGGGCAGCCATTCTGGCGGGCGTCTCCTCTGGCAAGGTGCAGGCACCTCCTCTGGCCCGGAGCCCCCCTGCCACGGCGTTGGTAGACGCCCCCCCCCCACTGGCTGTGGAGCCCTCCTTCTCCTCCTCTTTCCATGTCTCTGGTTTGCGTTCCTCGGGTTCAGCTCCCTCTGGTCGGGACACGCTCCTGGTTTCGTCTGGGTTTCTCTCGTGGCGGAGCCCTGGCGCTCATTCTCGCCCACATCGGATGACATTGTCCCGGTCGTCTTTCCCCTTGATTACCCCTGCAGTCCCCTCCATCACCCTTTGCTCAGTCACTCGTGGGCTGGCTGCGACTCCACTGCCCCTTCAGTGTCCTAGCCGGGCCCCTTCGGCCTCATCAACTTCTGCGGCGACAATCACCCCCTCTCCGAATTCCTCGCCCCTCGTCCCGGTGGAGGGGACTGTTGTCCCCGATCGGATCCCGTTTTAGCTTTTCGGTCAAATTTTTGTTGGTGTCATCGACGGGTACCATCTGTTGATCCACTTATTATTTTGGAGATTGGGCTTCGCCGGTCAAATTTCTGGTGGTGTCATCGACGGGCACCATCTGTTGGTCCTCCCATCTTTGGAGTCGGATTTTCTGAGATTGAGATCTAAAGAGTTGTGGACTATCGCTCGGGCGCCAATGCAAATGAGAAAGTGGTCCCCGAATTTCGACCCGAAGAAGGAGCCCTTGGTGGTGCCCGTCTGGTTGTCGTTACCCGGCCTCCCGAACTTCCTCTCCACGAAAGATGCGCTCTTCATGCTTGTGTTGTGCACTGGTTCCCCTATTGTGATCAACTGTGCTACTGCGATCCTCTCCAGGCCTAGCTGCACGAGGGTGCTTGTGGACATCGACATTTCTCGTCCTATCCCGACACAGATGAGAATAGATTTGCCTAATGGCAATAGCATTTGGCAAGACATTGTCTATGAAGACTTGCCTCCTTTTTACAGTAGCTGCCTCTCCACCTCTTCCTTTCCTTAGACTACTTCTAGCGGTGCGCCTCTGGTCTTCGGCACCATACACCGTCCTTGGATCCGACTTCTTCTTCCGGCCAGGCCGGGCCTGAGCCTCTTCTCTCTGTCGCAACTATTACCCCCTTCTGGTCCCTAATACCGGCCTAGCGGCACCCGGAGGAGAAAGACTAGTGTTCTGTGCCTGGGCTCGCCATTGTCTCCTCTGTGGGCTTTGTAGATGATGCCTCCGGTTGCAGGTCTTTGCCTTGGTTGCGGCCTCTACCCAAGGTACAGACACTGCCGCTATTCTGGTATCTTCTTTTATCTCTGCTCCCCTCCAGTTGATGCTCTCGACACGCCTGTCAATGTTGCATTCTATGGGAATGTTGGCCCCCCTCGGGTTCTAGTGGCCGCCTCAGTTGGGCGGATGAGGTGGATGTTGCCGTGGAATTGTGTGCAAGGTCTTCCAAGGGTGGTTCAGTGTCTTCCGTGTCAAAGGATGGTGCGGAGGGTAGTGTTACTCCGCAGGTCAGTAGTTTCAGCTCAAGCTTGGAGGGGATGGATCCCTCCGCCCGAGCTGTCATCAGTATCCTCGATTCTGGAGTAGAGCACCTGACCCCTTCCTCCCGAGCTGTCATCCAATCCCACTTACTGGCGGATCACGGACTGGGCGTTTTCCCTACCAAGAAGCAGGAAGTGGATGTCGCGAAGTCCAGGATGACTAAAATCTCTAACAGAGTTGTTCCTCCGTTACTCATGACTCTTCGGCCTTCCTTCTTCCGAATCAGTCAAACTCAAGTCCTAGGATAAAGGTCTTTTGCTCGTCATTAGTGCCTTGTAACCCATTTTCTTAGTATATATATATATATATATATATATATATATATATATATATGTGTGTGTGTGTGTGTGTGTGTGTGTGTGTGTGTGCGTGCGTGAATGACCCCTAGCCATGTGTTAGTGGTGCGGCGTGTCACGCCCTGCGCCCGCATAATTGGGTACGGGTTGTGATTACGTCCAGCCCACGCCACAGAATTTGCGGTATTTAGCTATTTAAACCTCAGGAATCATCATAGATGGAATGTATCAATCACCCATCACAACAACTAGAATGTACAAGCAAATATCAGCCACACACAATCACCACAGAGTCCACACTACAAGAAAAATACTTGTTTATGACGGGTAAAAACTGTCATATATAATATTTTATAACGTTTTTTTTAAACAAGCAACCATCACAAAAATGGACGTTATAAATGTTTTGCAAAACCGTTATAAATGATGCCATCTTTTATGACAGTTTTGTCTTGAAAATGTTATAAATAATTCAATTATATATCACACATAATTTCCAAGCGACATTAATGTCGTCATTATATATAACATAACTATCTGAAAGTGTTATAAACAGGATATATATATATATATATATATATATATATATATATATATATATATATATATATATATATATATAACTGATCTGGAATTCAAACACTCATAAAGGCATTATAAATGGGACATATATACATGACGCTTTTTAACCTGATATTCACAAAAACACACACACACACACACACACACACACACACACACACACATATATATAAAAAGCCAATACGATCAATACTAATATAACTCAATTCATTATAAAAAGCCAATACGATCAATACTAATTTCCAAAACATGAGACAACATAAATTATGAAATTTAACTAACATTCATTCAAAATATACCAATATTCCAAATATCACACCATCTTAATTACATTCGAAACTGTATATATTTCTTTTTTCAGCTTTTGGTTCACCAACATATCACTATCTTAATTACATTTCAAAATATATCCAAATATATACATATTGTTTCCTTTTTCAGTCACTAGGCCTCAAAACATTACTTTTGCATCACCAACACAAAATTGTTGACATCGATCCCTTCAAAACTGTCAACACGTAGGTCAAATGTAGAAACTTCGATTCTACAACCTACAAATAAAGGTACAAATTAAATGTAATTAATCTTCAGAGCACCAAAATTCCTTCGAATATCGCAAACGATAGGGTATACAAAGTTACGTACCTGGAGCACAAAACTCACCGACTCATACTATCTATGCACATTAACTTGCAAATAAAAAGCTGAAAAATCATATTCACTTATATAGGGAATGTCAAGGCAAGCCTGTTGTGCAAGAGGCTAAGCCCCTCCTCCATTCAGTTCCTGCACCTGTCCAATGGTGTTGATCACAATTAAAGTATGAGTCTATTTGGTGCTGATCACAATTGACTAATGTAGAAAATAATGAAAATATAACATGACAGATTAGAGGCTAAGAGAATTTTCTAGCATTGTCTAAAGTGAGAACCTGTAGGAAATTCAAACTTCAATTTGGGAGTGTGGGTAAAGAAAAAGAAACAAACCCAAATTCACACAACTGGTCTGCAACAAGCTTGCTAGTTAAGAAAACTAATGAAGCAAATGGTGTTACAATATCATAAAATATGACATAATGAAACTAAGAAGAGTAAAGAGGTCCCTGAGATTAAAAAAAGCCTTCCTCAAAGTATAAAACTAAACCACAATTTAGTTGAAATCTCTAATGAAAATTACTCCAATCCTTCCATGCTCTTTAGCTTCCCAAAAATTAAATGGCAGCTGCTAACAACTCTCCCTATGTTAGTCCAAAACAAAATCTTTGCTTCCTATTGTACAGTACAAACCCAGCTCCAAAACTGCGCAACAAGCCTACAACTTTGTTAGCTACCCTACATTCTACCAGTTTAACTAATCTAGAGCAATTTTAATTCAAGTATGAGAAAATAGAACCCATAATGTGACAATTTAAAAGCCTATAATAGTAATTTAGTAATAAACTACCAATAAATGAACATCAGAATAGCTTGAAATACATAAGATGCCACATTCCTAAATCAAAGTACTGATTTGTTGGCTACCTTAAAGACACAAATACAAATATCCATACATTCTTTTCAAATATACACAAAATCCCCTCCACAAGTATAACCCTTTTGATTAGATCATGTTACTAAATGCAGTTTTCAATGTAATTTTGATTAAATAGTTGGATTATATGGATGAAAATACATGGTTGAAAATGAAACTATAGTATATACTGTTTATGAAGGGTATGTATCTTAAGTTGTCGAATATCATATCATATAATTGGTCAGCTGGCAATGATTAAAATTTTAGACAAAATATTTGATCATCATAACTTCATCAGCTACTCATAATGCGATTGCAGAAATTGTTCAGGTTGTTTTAGTTTTACCCCAAAAAATCAAATTTGGCACAAGTTTGAAACCTTTTAATGAACTAATATAGGGTTGAGCTTCAAAAATTTATGGGCAACAAGTACTTTGTAATTATCAAATGTTATAAAAAATACAAATATATATATGACAGTTCTGACACATTTGGCCAGGTCACACAAGCAAGAAGCAACAAATGCTGATACTCCATTTAAATAAATGCAAGAGTACTCATGTTCTTGTTAATGTCATATAGACATATAAATAAAAAATATAAAAAATCAGGGTGTACGATTTTATCCTAGCTAAACCTGTATTCATATGAGTAAGGAAGAAGCATATATACCTCAACACTCATGTAATCATATGAGTGGCAATGAATTCAATGAGTTCACACCGGACTCCATCTATTTCCTCCTTTGTGTATGTTGGTTTTTCAGCCAACTTTTTTTAACTAAACGGTTAGGAAAAAAATGGTTACATTTCTATAATTTCAGAAAAGTAATTAAGGATTAAATTCATGAAAAATTTACCTTTGTCTCGATCGGCAAAGAACAATACTCCATAAGTTCCCTGATAAACTTGAGAACGAACATTCAACACCCCTTCTTGCTTTGGGCACTACATATATATATTATTTAGTAGCAAAAAAATATCACATCGATGATTATATAGCTAAAAAGTCCTATATCAGTTTGATTACCTTGGGAATTTTTCATGTTGGCTTCTGCATTGCTCTTTTCGCACCAATATAAGCTGTGTTAAGCCCACTAGTAGAAAATAATTTTATATGAATATCAGAATACATAGATAATAATAAATGAATTGATAATAAAGATTTCACTCACGTATTTATATACAACTTAATGTTTCCTCTAGGCTTGAACATCAACGAGTCCAACCAATAAACAACAAACGTAGAGAGGTCGATCACAATCAAAACCCAATGCTTCCTGTATGAAAGGAAGGGAATAGGAAAGGAATAAAGCATATTTGGTATTGAATAAGAAAGTAAAATATGGCTAGTTGACTAAGTTTTCTTACTCCTTGTAATTGAATGGAATCAAGCATAGTTGGTTCCGTTTTGCAGTTTGGAGTCTCTCTCTAACCAAATTAGATATTTCATTCCCTGATGCCTTACTAATGGCAAAAGGAGTGAATAATATCACAACTTCCTGAGAGATTATAAACTTGTCATATAAAAGCCTAAAGCAAAACAAAAAAGAGCACATAAATATGGTGTCAATCTTTATTAACTAAAACATACACAGAATATGAAATTTCTCACTTTATGTATGCAACAATACAATTGCCATCTAGCCAGCCCATCAAACATATGTCCAACAAAGCTTTTTTGGAAAGATAGCAAAATATGTCAACTTCGAACATCCCTTTCTCTAATGGTATTCGAATGTGATTGATGTCATCCATTGTTTCTACCATGTCTTTGAAAGTGTCAATTATATAACAATCATCGTCATCATTCCTAGTTTGAACATCTTCAACTTGAGTTGTGTTCTTATCCTGTTTTGCATATCCAAATTCATGTTAAAGCAATTCCATAAAAAGATATGACACTAGCATATTAAATAATATTACCTCTATACCACTAACAACAAACTCTATGTGCCACGCTATGAGGGACCCAATTGCATCTTTAACAATTTCCATCTCCCCATAAACGGGTACGGGAAGGCTCGCATTAGGAGAAAGTATAACATACTGGTGGAAGATAAATTCTATTTTTTTTTACTATGAGGTGTCAATTCTTTCCTTAAGCCCATCAATACAAGATCTTTGCGACAATTGATCCCATCTTTTGTCTTTCCAGGAATATTTAATAGGGTGTCAATGATACTATCGCAAACATTCTTCTCAATGTGCATGACATCCAAGTCATGCCTAATAAGAAGAAATCTCCAATAATCGAGCTGAAAAAATAGATTTCTTCTTCCTACAACTTGTAACTTTGTCTTCTTGTACTTCTCATTTTTTCTCTTCTTTGGTGTCGATTTCTTTTATACTTATGCTTTCTTCATCTTCTTTGATGTATTCTCTGATGTCTTTTTTTGGAACATCTTCTTTTTCTTTCCTTAAGAAACATCAATCCCCGCAACCTTTATTAATATTTGTTCCATACTTAATGGTTCAAGAGGAGACCCGAACTCTTGGTTACCATTAAATGCCTTTCTTTAGTATCGAAAAGAATGATTATGCGACAAATACCTTCTGTGACCAGTGCAAATGTTCTTGTTACAAAGTTTCAATCTATCCGAATAAGTATTTTTGTTGCATATTGGACAAGCCAGATATCCTTTCACATAACAACCGGACAAATTGCCATATGCAAAAAAATTGTTAACTGTCCATGACAATACACTTCTCAATGTAAAATATTCTTGTCGATATGCATCCTAAGTCTCAACTCCATCCTTCCATAATAACTATAGATTCTCAATCAATGGTGCTAAATAAACATCTATGTCATTTCCAGGTTGTTGGTGGCCTGATATCAACAATGTCAACATTTTAAACTTTCTCTTCATGCACAACTAATGTGGCAAATTACAAGTATTTAGCATTACAGGCCAACAACTATATCTACTGCTGAGTGAACTAAATGAATTAATCCCATCGGCTGAAAGAGAGAGTCAAACGTTTCTTGCTTCCGCTGTAAACTCTGTCCATTTATCGCCAATTGTATTCCATGTTGGTGAATCTGCGGGATGATGCAATTGGCCATCAACTTCCCTTCCATCTGCATGCCATGTCAAATTATTTGATATTTGGCCATCAACACCCTAGCTAAAGTACTATGGTACTTTCCACCCATCAACTCCCTAGTAGTTGCTGGCAATTCATTCCCCCGTGGAAGCATATCGTCGAACAATGTCAACACATCTGAAAAGCTTTTATCACTCCAGCTACTCTTGGCCTTGATACTAAAGAGCTTCACTACCGCTGATAGCTTTGCATACTTTTTACAAGCAGTATACAAAGGTTTCTTAGCATCATCAAGCAATGCATGAAAGCGCAAAATGGGTGAAAAGTACCATAGTACTTTAGCTAGGATGCCTTTGTCTTGTTCTTCCATTCTTTGTTCATACATATTCTTCTTTACCTTATATCTCGACATTCCACACGTAGGACATGAGGTTGCATTTTCATACTCTTTTCTGTAGAGTATGCAATCTTTAGGGCATATATGTATTCTCTTACATTCCATTCCAAATACTGAGAAATATAGCGTAGCCTTCCTAGTAGTTGCGGGCAATTTATTCCCTCCTGGAAGCATATCGTCGAACAATGTCAACACATCTTAAAAGCTTTTATCACTCCAGCTACTCTTAGCCTTGATACTAAAGAGCTTCACTACCGTTGATAGCTTTGTATACTTTTTACAAGCAGTATACAAAGGTTTCTTAGCATCATCAAGCAATGCATGAAAGTTCACGTCATCATCTCCTACACACTACTACAAAAATAGATAACAATGACGGCCAAATATGTTAATTAATGATATTTGTTTGGCCATCATCTATGGAGGGGTCATCTTTATCATTAGAAATCAATGACAGTTCAACGGACGTCATCTTTATTTATAAAAGATGACTTTTATGTGTCATCTTTATTTAGAAAAGATGACTTTTATATGTTATCTTTATTTATATTAGATGACTTTTATCATGAAAAATCAATGACAACTAAACATGTGTCATTTTTATTTATAAAAGATGACTTCTATGCATCATCTTTTTTTACAAAAGATGACTTCTACGTATCATTTTTATGTACAAAAGATGACTTCTATACGTCATCTTTCTTTAAAAAATATTACATTTATCATAAAAATCAATGACATCTCAATACATGTCATCTTTATTTATAAAAGATGACTTTTATACGTCATCTTTATATACAAAAGATGACTTTTATTCGTAAATTCCATTATTTTTATAGCACTAATTTTTGCATCCGTATTCCACAATTTATATTTTGTGTACAATATCCCATATAAGAAAAATAAAGAAGAAGAAAATTAATACTTAACACCAACAAAATATCTTTCATTTCATAATTATTCAAAATGCCATCATTGAACTACGACAATATTATTTCAGTCTCAAAGTTCATAACATAAATTTACAATACTGTCGAAATTTTCTAATGCGTCATCTTTTACATACGGTCTTCACTAACAATATCCAGATATAAATTTGGCCAGCTCTCGTCTCATTTCGTTAATTTCTCTGATAGAGTAACCCTTTCTCCCAGGAAACTACAAAAATAAACATAAAATCAACCATTATATCATGTTATACCAATTCAACCATTATATCATGTTATACCTGAGCATATGCATAGGGCAGAGCTGAAAGAATTGAGCAAATCTTGCTGCTTGTTCCTGCCAAAAAAAGGTTACAGACACATATGTCAGGTAATGTTACTATCAAGAATTGGTATTGAGAAAAGTTTGGCAATCAATTTGATGTGGGTAACTTACACTTTCTTGCCGAGCTTAAAGAAGATGGTACCAAACATGATAGTGATGACTGTGGTGAAGAAGATCCTAGTAGGTAACTAACTTTCAGACATTATAAATGCAAGGTCTGGGAGTATCATATTATAAGTACACACAGAGTTTAATTCAGAAATTGAAATTCCTTCTACAATCTTTACATTATTTTTCATACCAAAGGAAAACACACAGAGTTTAATACATCCAAAAGAGAGTACATAAACTGAGTATCATATATGATTTTTTTTCCAATTTGATACAAGCCTGAACATCAGTTCAACTTGGTGATTGTAATGAATGCACATTCAGTCAGTGAAGACTTCCAGCACACTCAGTGAGTGAAAGTTTAGTGGATACTCCTATCAGTAAAGACTTATATTAGAGGAGTCAGTGAAGGCTTACAAGTAGAAAGAAAACTAGTATATAAAGGAGAGGGCAGTTTAATACTCCTATCAGTAATTTCTAAAGGACAACAATGTAGATATAACAGCTTAGAACATATAAATTTTAAAAAGTCAACTGTTGGAAAATCCATATACCAGGTATTTGCCAGAGAGGTATTCCCATCCCCACTGCAACTTGGGGATGGGAATACCTCTATAAAATGTCATTGTTAACCATTTTTGTAGTGGTGTACACCATCCTTCTATTTTAATGCATCGAACATCTCTATTGTATCTGCTACATCATTTAGAGTGTCCATATCATAGTCTTTATAAGTAGACGCATGAGTATCCTTACATGATGGCATTTCATTAGGATCAACTTCCCCATGCCATATCCATATAGTATACCTTGGATCGGTACCAATTGTCGTCAAATGAAATTTTACATTAGCTAATCTTAGTCTATAGAGATTCTCGCAGTCATTACAGGGGCACCGAATGAAGTGAGGATCATCCTCATTAGCTTTAACATACTCTATAAATTCTTCAACCCTTGCTTTATATTCTTCCAATAATAGGTGCTCTCTCATCCAAGATCTATCCATCTGTATAACAAATTAGAAAACTCAGTAAGTGATCGTAGCTTGAAAGTTCCATTTCAAGCTGAAAGCGGTTATAAACAGACAATGATGTTCGTGAAATTGGTCAGTGTTGTGTGGGGATTGAAGATGGATATCAGTGATCCATAGTGTACTGCACTTGCAAGCTGCATCAGTTAAGATACTGAAGTAAACTAGCAGCAGTAGAAAGCTAGGAGGATCCCCTGCAACAGTAGCAAGCTACAACAGCAGTAGCAAGCTAGCAAGATCCCTTGCAGCAGTAGCATTAGCATGCTAGCATGATCCCCTGCAGCAGCTACTGTGAGGTCCTTCATCATATTTTGTATCGTATTGCTTTACTGTATGAGATTTTTATTTACATAGTAATAATTTAACAAGTCATTATAAAACCAAACACGTGACCAAGCACAAACTCATATGCATACTAATGACACCTAAAGTTCTATATTCTCCTTAAAGTTAAGATCATTTGCACCTTCACCAACCGAGAATATAATAGACTGACTTTTGCACGATCATAGTTTACTATAATTTCACCAATATTAGCACTTGACATTTGTCAAGGTCATAATTAGAGCATCATCAATAATAGACCAAGCAATCACCTACTCTGACCAATTATCACACCATTTCACATTCTGAACTATATTCGAGGATAAAGATGCTTGTTTCTCCATTTAACACTATCCATTCAAACATATATAATGCAATTTGCAGGAGGCAGTAAACAGATACCTATTAAAGGAAGTTAGTCCGAACACAAGTAGAAGTATCTAAAATAAGTTTCCTCTACTCCTAGCTAGCCAACTGCATGGAGAAGGAAATGACAGTAGCATACCAATAGAGACAGAAAAAAAAAAGAAAAAAAAATCAAATTTAGAAAAACTGAAAATCCTATAATAAATTAAGAAGTCAAAATCATTTTGTTTATCAATTGCCCAACTTTTTTAATGTCCTCCTTTATAAAATACACACATGTTCTCTACATACATAGAGCTGCTCAAGCAGTAGCATCCATCACAAACACAACATTTACATTGATAATTAGACAACATAATAAGATTGGAGTAAACCAATACTGATAGAACGATCATGAATTTCTAAAAGAAAAACATAAAACAATCGTGAACTATATCTACTCTATACACACAGCCCTTAGTAACAAGTAGCCTATATAGTGATTCTACAACTTTTTAATCATTGATGAACTTAAATCATCAAAACAAAGAAAAAGAAGAGATCAAACAAACAAAAACTCAGAAAAAGATATATTGTTGAAAATAATACAGTATATAAAAATTGGAAATATATACAAAAACAAAATGAGTATAATCTACAGAAGGAAAAGCCTACATTCAGAGAATTCCTTGTGAGTTACTGAAGAAGCAGGATTAGCTAAAAGGAAGACACTAATTAGTAATAATAATAAACAACTTAACTCATAAGTGGAAAAAAATGCCTCCATCTTTAACATATTCTTCAAAAATAAAATAACTTAAACCATTGGTACGTTAAGCCAGCTTATATTCATGGGGTATCCCCAACATATACTCGATTGTTTACATAAAGTTAGATGGAAAAAATAAATAAATTCCATGTTTCTAAGATTCCATTGGTACAAAGTAATACCATAATGGAAAGGCTTAGGCACAAAATTTAATATTCCATGAAGAACAAGTAATAGAGGGTTCCAGGAACACCATTGTCTGTACAAGCATGAATCTAAAGGCCATCTTCTGTGAAAAGGCTGGAAGCTCTGATGGTAAACCAGAGTGACAGTTATAAGAAGTAGAATAGAATAACATGAATATAATGTGAATCTACAATCAGAAGACACACATCGGATGTATCAGGAAAGGGACTGTTTGTTTCTTCAAATGGAGATGTATGAAGTGAACACATGTCCAATCTACCTTAAAGCATCTGCTTACGTCTATCTTAAAACCATCAGTATATGTAAAACTCCACATTTTACATATACTGATGGTAAATTTTTAATCCAAGAACACTTATAATGTTTCTTGTGCATCTATTGCCAAGTAATTTTCTACTTTCTTCTTGTTATTCACATATTTATCGTGCTATTAAAGTCGACAAATAATGCAAAATGATAACAAAAAATATGAACATAAAAGACCTTCGTCTTTATGATGAATCAAGTGTTTTTTTTTTTCCTCATACCTTCATGTAAGGGAACGGAGATTAATCCTCCCCTTCTCGTACAGTAGGCCCAAGGGTCACGTTTGGACTCCCTAAGCTTCCTTCTCAAATATCCATGCAAAGAAGGGAATTTCTGTTAGATTAATACTTCCATAATTCTTGTAACACCCATATTCTGAATACGTATTTTTGGTTAAGCCTGCATGTATCATGAACCTGTATTTTATTTTCTCAGATTCTGGCCTGTAATTGTATTTCTGGCTCGACTTGCAGATTTTGGATTTTCTCGTAAAATGGGTTTTGACTTGGCTTGGTTTTATTTTGTGGAGGAGAATTGGTTTGATTTGGTTTGGTTTGGTTTAAAATGCATAGGAGCACTTTAACCTACACTCCACCCTCATTCCACCACAACCCACCATCATAAATCCCCACCTACTTTTCTCTTTCCTCTTTATTTTTCATTTACTTCTCCATCTCCTTCTTCTTCCTTCCTCTACACAACTCACCAACACCCATAGGCAAGTGCACCTTGCCACCACATGAGAACCACTTTTTATTTGTCCATTAGCTAGATTAGGCCATGGTGATCAACATTAGTGCTTGACATTTTGTGATTTGGAGTCTCCATTGTTCTAGATCTAGGTTTTAACTATTTTTAGATTTACATGGTTTTGATCTATTTTGGTTGGATTTTTGTGGGTTTTGATGCTTCCATGTGGAAGAGAATTCAATTTTACTCAAGTTAGAACTTTGAAAATCTAGATTTGGCTTTGATTTGACAAAGATATGAAAATTTGAATTCTTGGTGTTCTTGGTGTTCTTCTCGGCCTGGAGTAGCAGCCTGCAGCCTGCGCTTTTTAGCGCAGTGCTGGACTGCGCATCCCCTCTCCCGGCATACGCTCTTTAGCGCCGCGCCGACCGCGCAGTTTGTCTCTTGGCGAACTGTGCTCAACCCGAGTGGGCATGGATTCATGCGCAGTCTGCTCATGCGCAGTCTGCTCATGCGCAGTCTGCTCATGCGCAGTCCGTTCATGCGCAGTCCGCTCATGCGCAGTCCGTTCATGCGCAGTCCGTTCCTGCACAATCTGACCCTGCGCCATCCATTCCTGCGCAACCTGATCCAGCGCAATCCATCTGCTGCGCCATCCACCCCTGCGCAGTTGGTACCCTGCGCAGCTCACCCCTGTGCAGTTGGCTCCTGGCGCACTTGACTCCTGCGCAACCCGACCACAGGGTCCCTTGCGTAATTTGTCCAATCATGGAGATTTGGTTTTATTTTCTTTAAGCTTGGCTCATCTATAGTCCTGTATATTGATATTTTATTAGATATTTTACGCCCATTTTATATCTTTACGCCTTTTGTCATGAACTTGATTTTTCTTAATATGTTTGCAATGACTATTTTACATGGCATGGTATGACAAGGAACTAGCATAACACGACAGTGACCCGTAGTGGTGCACTCCTGACATGACCAACCTGACTTGATAGTGGCCCGTCGTGGCGCACTCCTGACTAGTACACTTGATATGATAACTTGACCTGATATATCTTGAATAGCTGTTACGACGGCTACCTGACATGACATGACCTGTATAATTAATCCTAACACCGTAGGCGATTGTGCTTGTACAAATAATCCAGTCATGTCTTGCATCATGTCTAGGAGGGGACTTCTGAGTACCACGGTCAAGAGTACATACTAAATTGGACTAAGGTTAATAATTAGTATAATTTACTAGTCATGAAGAGATGTTCCCCAGTTACAGGCGATCCCGTTATCCCGGCCGCAAATGATTGGACTTGTAGCCTGCCGACGAGTAGGGCATATTTCCAGACCACGGTTATGTGGGGCACCCACCATTGTCACTTAAATAATTGAACTCTATTGTCATTATAATGTATTGTACTCTCCAGATTATCACTATAATGATTGCCTGGATAACGTGGATAGCTGCAGGGCCTGTGACTACTTGGAGCATCTCATTGCATCTTGCTAGTAACTATGATTGTGATAATCCTAGTTAGTTAATGTAGAAAGCCGTAGGCAATGATTGGCCGTGATTGCTTAGATGGAGTCTAGTCCAGTATAGTATTGTCTAGAAATGATTGATTGTAAGATTGTACCAGAATGATTGAAGGATTGTTACTCCAGATTGTCACTATAATGATTGTCACTCCAGATTGTTACTTGACCTGATTTCTTATATTTATCTTGCCGATAAATGGTGAGAGAAACCAAGTTCGGTTCAGACGAAGGGTTACAACCCCGGTCCTTGTTTGGTTTACGGGTTGTAACCTAGCTATCTGAATAGTCCCATGGTCATCTCATCGTATATCATCCTATCATGCTTTTCCATATGTCCTATCTTTCAGTGATTCTAGACAAGATTGTCTTTTATAATTACCCATCATGCTTTTCTTAAACTACTGCCTTTTATTACGTAATTATATTATTGTGCTAATTTGCTGGCTTTTGTTCTCATATTGTGGCCTCCTTTGTGGCACTTGCTCTTTCTGGGGTCTGACCCAGCTAGTTTTGAATGGCCAGATACCGGAGCAGCAGCAAAGGATCTACCTGTCTTCCAGCCCGATGGTGACCGCCAGGCATAACCAGGGCAACGAGTGGGTTTTCTATTTTATTTTGCTCACTCTATTGTAAAAATTATTCTTTTGAGGCGTTTAGCCGACGAGCACCTGTTAGCTCGATGCACTTTACTTCTGTCTGCCTACGGGCTATAATCATGATTGGCAACTCGAGGTTGATCATGTATGACTTAACTCTTGCTAGTCCTTACATTTTGTACGACTAGCTTCATGATCATCTGGATATGTAATGTTTGGGACGTCTTACAATTGTATATTTGGTGATCTGATATCTTGTGATTATTATTAGTTGGTTGAGATTGAGACAATAGGATAATTCATGACCTTAAGAGACTGATGGCTTGTCGATAAACCCTCACATATCTAGACAGCTGTGACCGTATGGTGAGATAGACTCCATTTTATTATACGTAGCTGGCTATGTCTGCACCCGCTCTCCAGTATTATGGTTCTGGGGCGTGACATGGTTTAAGTGGTGGCCCATGCAGGTCTTGTCAATCAAGATGTGTGAGGGTTTACCGAATAGATGTCTTAATCGGTACTCGCCATTGATCTCTGCTCGTATCCTCTTGATTCCTGAAAATTCTTGTCCTGATCATATGCTTGTAATCGTTGATCTGTCCTGGTCCTTCCTTATTGTTCCCATGTCGTCTTCTTCAGCGACATTGAACCTGGACCTGCCGATCAGCAAGGCGGATCACCTTCCGTGGACCAGCAGCAACCAGAAGATCAGGCCCAGCACTCAGGAGCAGCCTCCCGAGTCGTACCTACTGGAGGAGAGCCGCCAGTTCAGCCAGTCCAGCCTACAGATCCTGATGATGGCACTTTGGTGGGTCTCATCAGATTATTGTTAGCTTCCCAGGATCGTAGAGGCGATGCCTTGCACCAGGCAGTGGAGGATGCTCTGAATAGAAGTGGACCCCGAAGGAACAGTGCGGTCAACAGTTTTAAACGCCTGAACCCTCCATTCTTCGATGGCAGCGAGGATGCCATTGCTGCCGATGCTTGGCTACAAGATATAGAGGTGATTCTCGAAGTCGCAAAGACTCCAGAAGACGAGAAGGTGGCTGTGGTGCGCCTACAGTTATTGGATCTAGCCCGCAGTTGGTGGACCGCACAAGCAGTGGGATTGACAACACCTGTCCCCTGGACAGTGTTCAGCGAAAAGTTCCAGACTAAGTATTATGATGCAGTGGCTCAGTATGACTTGCAGACCAGGTTCAGTAATCTTAAGCAGATGGAAAGGACGGTCGACGAATATGCGGCCGAGTTTTCCAGACTCAGTCGGTTTGCTCCTACCTTGGTGGCAACCGAGTTTGACAGAACGTAGAGGTTCCAGCAAGGACTTCACCTAGAGATTATATTGGCAGTAGAACAGTTCGAGCATCAGACCTATGATGTGGTGTTGCGAGCAGCAAGGAGGTACGAGTATACCTCCCAGAGAATAGTGGACAGGACCGGAGGTCAGAAGCGGTCCCATAGTCAGATGAATCGGTCTTCGGCACCAGCCCCAACAGCTAGGGCTTTGACTATTGGAACTCCGAAGCAAGCAACCTCAGTTACGTCGGTCCAGTACTCGACCCCGACGTACCCTCAGCAGAAACAGATGCAAGCACAGTCTTCCACCGTAGGCTGTTCTTATTGTAGAAAGCCTGGACACGTGGTAGCGGAGTATCGCAAGGTGTTGGGATTGTATTTATTGTGTGGAGCACCGGATCATAGGGTAGGGTCCTGCCCTTTCAGAGTTGATTCAGCATCGACAGTATCTAGTCCCTCGGTTACGGGACCAGCACCAGCACCAGTACCAACTCCAGTTCACCAGCAACAGCAGCTCCCGTTCCCGGGTCCATTGCCGACTCAGGCCTAGACTTTCCAGCAACAGAACCCACGGCAGTTTGCCCTAGCCCAGCCTCAGGTTCAGAATCGACCGAGAGGTATATGTGTCCTCTCATCTTACTTTTCTACCGTCATTATGTGGGGTGCATGACGTATTTCATGTATCCTAATTACAACGGTACATCCCGGGCCCGAGCCATGTCCTAGATCATTCGAAAATGGTTATTGGTACCAACCTTTTCGTATGAGGAAAGGCCCGTGTCCCTGTTTGACCAAGGGGAGAGACCTCAAGCGCAAGACTATCAGTTTAGTTAATGTTGCTTGAGTTCATCGCTCCTTGGGAGAGTCAAACGTGGGAGTGTGAGGATGACATCCGATCACGATATCCCGACTTGTTTGACTCGTAAGATATAATGTCTTCCTTATGCCTTATGTTTTCCATCCCTTTCTTGCATGTATGATTGTTTGATTGTTTGCTTAGTGTAGCTTATTGGTGATTAGTAATGCGGGCTCTTACGTCTCTAAGCATCTTGATTTAAATTCCGAGGACGGAATTCTTTTAAGGTGGGTGGAGTTGTAACACCCATATTCTGAGTACATATTTTTGGTTAATCCTGCATGTATCATGAACCTGTATTTTATTTTCTAAGATTCTGGCCTGTAATTGTATTTCTGGCTCGACTTGCAGATTTTGGGTTTTTTCGTAAAATAGGTTTTGACTTGGCTTGGTTTTATTTTGTGGAGGAGAATTGGTTTGATTTGGTTTGGTTTGGTTTAAAATGCATAGGAGCACTTTAACCTACACTCCACCCTCATTCCACCACAACCCACCATCATAAATCCCCACCTACTTTTCTTTCTCCTCTTTATTTTTCATTTACTTCTCCATCTCCTTCTTCTTCCTTCCTCTACACAACTCACCAACACCCATAGGCAAGTGCACCTTACCACCACATGAGAACCACTTTTTATTTGTCCATTAGCTAGATCAGGCCATGGTGATCAACATTAGTGCTTGACATTTTGTGATTTGGAGTCTCCATTATTCGAAATCTAGGTTTTAACTATTTTTGAATTTACATGATTTTGATCTATTTTGGTTGGATTTTTGTGGGTTTTGATGCTTCCATGTGGAAAAGAATTTAATTTTACTCAAGTTAGAACTTTGAAAATCTAGATTTGGCTTTGATTTGACAAAGATATGAAAATTTGAATTCTTGGTGTTCTTGGTGTTCTTCTCGGCCTGGAGTAGCAGCCTGCAGCCTGCGCTTTTTAGCGCAGTGCTGGACTGCGCATCCCCTCTCTCGACCTGCGCTCTTTAGCGCCGTGCCGACCACGCAGTTTGTCTCTTGGCGAACTGCGCTCAACCCGAGTGCACATGGATTCATGCGTAGTCTGCTCATGCGCAGTCTGCTCATGCGCAGTCCGTTCATGCGCAGTCCGCTCATGCGCAGTCCGTTCATGCGCAGTCCGTTCCTTTGCAATCTGACCCTGCGCCATCCATTCCTGCGCAACCTGATCCAGCGCAATCCATCTGCTGCGCCATCCACCCCTGCGCAGTTGGTACCCTGCGCAGCTCACCCCTGCGTAGTTGGCTCCTGGCGTACTTGACTCCTGCGCAACCCGACCACAGGGACCCTTGCGCAATTTGTCCAATCATGGAGATTTGGTTTTAGTTTCTTTAAGCTTGGCTCATCTATAGTCCTGTATATTGATATTTTATTAGATATTTTACGCCCATTTTATATCTTTACGCCTTTTGTCATGAACTTGATTTTTCTTAATATGTTTGGAATGACTATTGTACATGGCATGGTATGACAAGGAACTAGCATAACACGACAGTGACCCGTAGTGGTGCACTCCTGACATGACCAACCTGACTTGATAGTGGCCCGTCGTGGCGTACTCCTGACTAGTACACTTGATATGATAACATGACCTGATATATCTTGAATAGCTGTTACGACGGCTACCTGACATGACATGACCTGTATAATTAATCCTGACACCGTGGGAGATTGTGCTTGTACAAATAATCCAGTCATGTCTTGCATCATGTCTAGGAGGGGACTCCTGAGTACCACGGTCAGGAGTACATACTGAATTGGACTAAGGTTAATAATTAGTATAATTCACTAGTCATGAAGAGATGTTCCCCAGTTACAGGCGATCCCGTTATCCCGGCCGCAAATGATTGGACTTGTAGCCTGCCGACGAGTAGGGTACATTTCCAGCCCACTGTTATGTGGGGCACCCACCATTGTCACTTAAATAATTGAACTCTATTGTCACTATAATGCATTGTACTCTCCAGATTGTCACTATAATGATTGCCTGGATAACCTGGATAGCTGCAGGGCCTGTGACTACTTGGAGCATCTTATTGCATCTTGCTAGTAACTAGGATTGTGATAACCCTAGTTAGTTAATGTAGAAAGCCGTAGGAAATGATTGGCCGTGATTGCTTGGATGGAGTCTAGTCCAGTATAGTATTGTCTAGAAATGATTGATTGTAAGATTGTACCAGAATGATTGAAGGATTGTCACTCCAGATTGTCACTATAATGATTGTCACTCCAGATTGTTACTTGACCTGATTTCTTATATTTATCTTGCCGATAAATGGTGAGAGAAACCAAGTTCGGTTCAGACGAAGGGTTACAATCCCGGTCCTTGTTTGGTTTACGGGTTGTAACCTAGCTATCTGAATAGTCCCATGGTCATCTTATCGTATATCATCCTGTCATGCTTTTCCATATGTCCTATCTTTCAGTGATTCTAGGCAAGATTGTCTTTTATAATTACCCATCATGCTTTTCTTAAACTACTGCCTTTTATTATGTAATTATATTATTGTGCTAATTTGCTGGCTTTTGTTCTCATTTTGTGGCCTCCTTTGTGGCACTTGCTCTTTCTGGGGTCTGACCCAGCTAGTTTTGTATGGCCAGATACCGGAGCAGCAGCAAAAGATCTACCTGTCTTCCAGTCCGATGGTGACCGCCAGGCGTAACCAGGGCAACGAGTGGGTTTTCTATTTTGTTTCGCTCACTCTATTGTAAAAATTATTCTTTTGAGGCGTTTAGCCGACGAGCACCTGTTAGCTCGATGCACTTTACTTCTGTCTGCCTACGGGCTGTCATGATTGGCAACTCGAGGTTGATCATGTATGACTTAACTCTTGCTAGTCCTTACATTTTGTACGACTAGCTTCATGATCATCTGGATATGTAATATTTGGGATGCCTTACAATTGTATATTTGGTGATCTGATATCTTGTGATTATTATTAGTTGGTTGAGATTGAGACAATAGGATAATTCATGACCTTAAGAGACTGATGGCTTGTCGATAAACCCTCATATATCTAGACAGCCGTGACCGTATGGTGAGATAGATTCCATTTTATTATACGTAGCTGGCTATGTCTGCCCCCGCTCTCCAGTATTATGGTTCTGGGGCGTGACATGGTTTAAGTGGTGGCCCATGCAGGTCTTGTCAATCAAGATGTGTGAGGGTTTACCGAATAGATGTCTCAATCGGTACTCGCCCTTGATCTCTGCTCGTATCCTCTTGATTCCTGAAATTTTTTGTCCTGATCACATGCTTGTAATCGTTGATCTATCCTGGTCCTTCCTTATTGTTCCCATGTCGTCTTCTTCAGCGGCATTGAACCTGGACCTGCCGATCAGCAAGGCGGATCACCTCCCGTGGACCAGCAGCAACCAGAAGATCAGGCCCAGCACTCAGGAGCAGCCTTCCGAGTCGTACCTACTGGAGGAGAGCCGCCAGTTCAGCCAGTCCAGCCTGTAGATCCTGATGATGGCACTTTGGTGGGTCTTATCAGATCATTGTTAGCTTCCCAGGATCGTAGAGGCGATGCCTTGCACCAGGCAGTGGAGGATGCTCTGAATAGAAGTGGACCCCGAGGGAACAGTGCGGTCAACAGTTTTAAATGCCTGAACCCTCCATTCTTCGATGGCAGCGAGGATGCCATTGCTGCCGATGCTTGGCTACAAGATATAGAGGTGATTCTCGAAGCCGCGAAGACTCCAGAAGACGAGAAGGTGGCTGTGGTATGCCTACAGTTATTGGATCTAGCCCGCAGTTGGTGGGCTGCACAAGCAGTGGGATTGACAACACCTGTCCCCTGGGTAGTGTTCAGCAAAAAGTTCCAGACCAAGTATTATGATGCAGTAGCTCGGTATGACTTGCAGACCAGGTTCAGTAATCTTAAGCAGATGGGGAGGATGGTCGATGGATATGCGGCCGAGTTTTCCAGACTCAGTCGGTTTGCTCCCACCTTGGTGGCAACCGAGTTTGACAGAGCGCAGAGGTTCCAGCAAGGACTTTACGTAGAGATTATATTGGCATTAGAACAGTTCGAGCATCAGACCTATGATGCGGTGTTGCGAGCAGCAAGGAGGCACGAGTATACCTCCCAGAGAATAGTGGACAGGACCGGAGGTCGAAAGCGGTCCCATAGTCAGATGAATCAGTCTTCGGCACCAGCCCCGGCAGCTAGGGCTTTGACTATTGGAACTCCGAGGCAAGCAACCTCAGTTACGTCGGTCCAGTACTCGACCCCGACGTACCCTCAGCAGAAACAGAAGCAAGCACAGTCTTCCGCCGTAGGCTGTTCTTATTATGGGAAGCCTGGACACGTGGTAGCGGAGTGTCGCAAGGCGTTGGGATTGTGTTTATTGTGTGGAGCATCGGATCATAGGGTAGGGTCCTGTCCTTTCAGAGTTGATTCAGCATCGACAGTATTTAGTCCCTCGGTTAGGGGACCAGCACCAGCACCAGTACCAACTCCAGTTCACCAGCAACAGCAGCTCCCGTTCCCGGGTCCATTGCCGACTCAGGCCCAGACTTTCCAGCAACAGAACCCGCGGCAGTTTGCCCTAGCCCAGCCTCAGGTTTAGAATCGACCGAGAGGTATATGTGTCCTCTCATCTTGCTTTTCTACCGTCATTATGTGGGGTGCATGACGTATTTCATGTATCCTAATTACAACGGTACATCCCGGGCCCGAGCCATGTCCTAGATCATTCGAAAACGGTTATTGGTACCAACCTTTTCGTATGAGGAAAGGCCCGTGTCCCTGTTTGACCAAGGGGAGAGACCTCAAGTGCAAGACTATCAGTTTAGTTAATGTTGCTTGAGTTCATCGCTCCTTGGGAGAGTCAAACGTGGGAGTGTGGGGATGACATCCGATCACGATATCCCGACTTGTTTGACTCGTAAGGTATAATGTCTTCCTTATGCCTTATGTTTCCCATCCCTTTCTTGCATGTATGATTGTTTGATTGTTTGCTTAGTGTAGCTTATTGGTGATTAGTAATGCGGGCTCTTACGTCTCTAAGCATCTTGATTTAAATTCCGAGGACGAAATTCTTTTAAGGTGGGTGGAGTTGTAACACCCATATTCTGAGTACATATTTTTGGTTAAGCCTGCATGTATCATGAACCTGTATTTTATTTTCTAAGATTCTGGCCTGTAATTGTATTTCTGGCTCGACTTGCAGATTTTGGGTTTTCTCGTAAAATAGGTTTTGACTTGGCTTGGTTTTATTTTGTGGAGGAGAATTGGTTTGATTTGGTTTGGTTTGGTTTAAAATGCATAGGAGCACTTTAACCTACACTCCACCATCATTCCACCACAACCCACCATCATAAATCCCCACATACTTTTCTCTCTTCTCTTTATTTTTTATTTACTTCTCCATCTCCTTCTTCTTCCTTCCTCTACATAACTCACCAACACCCATAGGCAAGTGCACCTTGCCACCACATGAGAACCACTTTTTATTTGTCCATTAGCTAGATTAGGCCATGGTGATCAATATTAGTGCTTGACATTTTGTGATTTGGAGTCTCCATTGTTCTAGATCTAGGTTTTAACTATTTTCGGATTTACATGATTTTGATCTATTTTGGTTGGATTTTTGTGGGTTTTGTTGCTTCCATGTGGAAGAGAATTCAATTTTACTCAAGTTAGAACTTTAAAAATCTAGATTTGGCTTTGATTTGACAAAGATATAAAAATTTGAATTCTTGGTGTTCTTGGTGTTCTTCTCGGCCTGGAGTAGCAGCCTGCAGCCTGCGCTTTTTAGCGCAGTGCTGGACTGCGCATCCCCTCTCCCGGCCTGCGCTCTTTAGCACCGCACCGACCGTGCAGTTTGTCTCTTGGCAAACTGCGCTCAACCCGAGTGCGCATGGATTCATGCGCAGTCTGCTCATGCGCAGTCTGCTCATGCGCAGTCCGTTCATGCGCAGTCCGCTCATGCGCAGTCCATTCATGCGCAGTCCGTTCCTGCGCAATCTGACCCTGCACCATCCATTCCTGCGCAACCTGATCCAGCGCAATCCATCTGCTGCGCCATCCACCCCTGCACAGTTGGTACCCTGCGCAGCTCTCCCCTGCGCAGTTGGCTCCTGGCGTACTTGACTCCTGCGCAACTCGACCACAGGGACCCTTGCACAATTTGTCCAATCATGGAGATTTGGTTTTATTTTCTTTAAGCTTGGCTCATCTATAGTCCTGTATATTGATATTTTATTAGATATTTTACGCCCATTTTATATCTTTACGCCTTTTGTCATGAACTTGAGTTTTCTTAATATGTTTGGAATGACTATTGTACATGGCATGGTATGACAAGAAACTAGCATAACACGACAGTGACCCGTAGTGGTGCACTCCTGACATGACCAACCTGACTTGATAGTGGCCCGTCGTGGCGCAATCCTGACTAGTACACTTGATATGATAACTTGACCTGATATATCTTGAATAGCTGTTACGACGGCTACCTGACATGACATGACCTGTATAATTAATCCTGACACCGTGGGCGATTGTGCTTGTACAAATAATCCAGTCATGTCTTGCATCATGTCTAGGAGGGGACTCCTGAGTACCACGGTCAGGAGTACATACTAAATTGGACTAAGGTTAATAATTAGTATAATTCACTAGTCATGAAGAGATGTTCCCCAGTTACAGGCGATCCCGTTATCCCGGCCGCAAATGATTGGACTTGTAGCCTGCCGACGAGTAGGGCACATTTCCAGCCTACTGTTATGTAGGGCACCCACCATTGTCACTTAAATAATTGAACTCTATTGTCACTATAATGCATTGTACTCTCCAGATTGTCACTATAATGATTGCCTGGATAACCTGGATAGCTGCAGGGCCTGTGACTACTTGGAGCATCTCATTGCATCTTGCTAGTAACTAGGATTGTGATAACCCTAGTTAGTTAATGTAGAAAGCCGTAGGCAATGATTGGCCGTGATTGCTTGGATGGAGTCTAATCCAGTATAGTATTGTCTAGAAATGATTGATTGTAAGATTGTACCAGAATGATTGAAGGATTGTCACTCCAGATTGTCACTATAATGATTATCACTCCAGATTGTTACTTGACCTGATTTCTTATATTTATCTTGCCGATAAATGGTGAGAGAAACCAAGTTCGGTTCAGACGAAGGGTTACAACCCCGGTCCTTGTTTGGTTTACGGGTTGTAACCTAGCTATCTGAATAGTCCCATGGTCATCTCATCGTATATCATCCTGTCATGCTTTTCCATATGTCCTATCTTTCAGTGATTCTAGGCAAGATTGTCTTTTATAATTACCCATCATGCTTTTCTTAAACTACTGCCTTTTATTATGTAATTATTTTATTGTGCTAATTTGCTGGCTTTTGTTCTCATTTTGTGGCCTCCCTTGTGGCACTTTCTCTTTCTGGGGTCTGACCCAGCTAGTTTTGTATGGCCAGACACCGGAGCAGCAGCAAAGGATCTACCTGTCTTCCAGCCCGATGGTGACCGCCAGGCGTAACCATGGCAACGAGTGGGTTTTCTATTTTGTTTCACTCACTCTATTGTAAAAATTATTCTTTTAAGGCGTTTAGCCGACGAGCACCTGTTAGCTCGATGCACTTTACTTCTGTCTGCCTACGGGCTGTAATCATGATTAGAAACTCGAGGTTGATCATGTATGACTTAACTCTTGCTTGTCCTTACATTTTGTACGACTAGCTTCATGATCATCTGGATATGTAATGTTTGGAATGCCTTACAATTGTATATTTGGTGATCTGATATCTTGTGATTATTATTAGTTGGTTGAGATTGAGACAATAGGATAATTCATGACCTTAAGAGACTGATAGCTTGTCGATAAACCCTCATATATCTAGACAGCCGTGACCGTATGGTGAGATAGATTCCATTTTATTATACGTAGCTGGCTATGTCTGCCCCCGCTCTCCAGTATTATGGTTCTGGGGCGTGACATGGTTTAAGTGGTGGCCCATGCAGGTCTTGTCAATCAAGATGTGTGAGGGTTTACCGAATAGATGTCTCAATCGGCACTCGCCCTTGATCTCTGCTCGTATCCTCTTGATTCCTGAAAATTTTTGTCCTGATCACATGCTTGTAATCGTTGATCTTTCCTGGTCCTTCCTTATTGTTCCTATGTCGTCTTCTTCATCGGCATTGAACCTGGACCTGCCGATCAGCAAGGCGGATCACCTCCCGTGGACCAGCAGCAACCAGAAGATCAGGCCCAGCACTCAGGAGCAGCCTCCCGAGTCGTACCTACTGGAGGAGAGCCGCCAGTTCAGCCAGTCCAGCCTGCAGATCCTGATGATGGCACTTTGGTGGGTCTCATCAGATCATTGTTAGCTTTCCAGGATCGTAGAGGCGATGCCTTGCACCAGGCAGTGGAGGATGCTCTGAATAGAAGTGGACCCCGAGGGAACAGTGCGGTCAACAGTTTTAAATGCCTGAACCCTCCATTCTTCGATGGCAGCGAGGATGCCATTGCTGCCGATGCTTGGCTACAAGATATAGAGGTGATTCTCGAAGCCGCGAAGACTCCAGAAGACGAGAAGGTGGCTGTGGTATGCCTACAGTTATTGGATCTAGCCCGCAGTTGGTGGGCTATACAAGCAGTGGGATTGACAACACCTGTCCCCTGGGTAGTGTTCAGCGAAAAGTTCCAGACCAAGTATTATGATGCAGTGGCTCGGTATGACTTGCAGACCAGGTTCAGTAATCTTAAGCAGATGGGGAGGACGGTCGATGGATATGCGGTCGAGTTTTCCAGACTCAGTCGGTTTGCTCCCACCTTGGTGGCAACCGAGTTTGACAGAGCGCAGAGGTTCCAGCAAGGACTTCACATTGAGATTATATTGGCAGTAGAACAGTTCGAGCATCAGACCTATGATGCGGTGTTGCGAGCAGCAAGGAGGCACGAGTATACCTCCCAGAGAATAGTGGATAGGACCGGAGGTCGGAAGCGGCCCCATAGTCAGATGAATCAGTCTTCGGCACCAGCCCCGGCAGCTAGGGCTTTGACTATTGGAACTCCGAGGCAAGCAACCTCAGTTACGTCGGTCCAGTACTCGACCCCGACGTACCCTTAGCAGAAACAGAAGCAAGCACAGTCTTCCGCCGTAGGCTGTTCTTATTGTGGGAAGCCTGGACACGTGGTAGCGGAGTGTCGCAAGGCGTTGGGATTGTGTTTATTGTGTGGAGCACCGGATCATAGGGTAGGGTCCTGCCCTTTCAGAGTTGATTCAGCATCGACAGTATCTAGTCCCTCGGTTAGGGGACCAGCACCAGTACCAACTCCAGTTCACCAGCAACAGCAGCTCCCGTTCCCGGGTCCATTGCCGACTCAGGCCCAGACTTTCCAGCAACAGAACCCGCGGCAGTTTGCCCTAGCCCAGGCTCAGGTTCAAAATCGACCGAGAGGTATATGTGTCCTCTCATCTTGCTTTTCTACCGTCATTATGTGGGGTGCATGACGTATTTCATGTATCCTAATTACAACGGTACATCCCGGGCCCGAGCCATGTCCTAGATTATTCGAAAACGGTTATTGGTACCAACCTTTTCGTATGAGGAAAGGCCCGTATCCCTGTTTGACCAAGGGGAGAGACCTCAAGCGCAAGACTATCAGTTTAGTTAATGTTGCTTGAGTTCATCGCTCCTTGGGAGAGTCAAACGTGGGAGTGTGAGGATGACATCCGATCACGATATCCCGACTTGTTTGACTCGTAAGGTATAATGTCTTCCTTATGCCTTATGTTTCCCATCCCTTTCTTGCATGTATGATTGTTTGATTATTTGCTTAGTGTAGCTTATTAGTGATTAGTAATGCGGGCTCTTACGTCTCTAAGCATCTTGATTTAAATTCCGAGGACGGAATTCTTTTAAGGTGGGTGGAGTTGTAACACCCATATTCTGAATACGTATTTTTGGTTAAGCCTGCATGTATCATGAACCTGTATTTTATTTTCTCAGATTCTGGCCTGTAATTGTATTTCTGGCTCAACTTGCAGATTTTGGGTTTTCTCGTAAAATAGGTTTTGACTTGGCTTGGTTTTATTTTTTGGAGAAAAATTGGTTTGATTTGGTTTGGGTTGGTTTAAAATGCATAGGAGCACTTTAGCCTACACTCCACCCTCATTCCACCACAACCCACCATCATAAATCCCCACCTACTTTTCTCTCTCCTTTTTATTTTTCATTTACTTCTCCATCTCCTTCTTCTTCCTTCCTCTACACAACTCACCAGCACCCATAGGCAAGTGCACCTTGCCACCACATGAGAACCACTTTTTATTTGTCCATTAGCTAGATTAGGCCATGGTGATCAATATTAGTGCTTGACATTTTGTGATTTGGAGTCTCCATTGTTCTAGATCTGGATTTTAACTATTTTTGGATTTACATGGTTTTGATCTATTTTGGTTGGATTTTTGTGGGTTTTGATGCTTCCATGTGGAAGAGAATTCAATTTTACTCAAGTTAGAACTTTGAAAATCTAGATTTGGCTTTGATTTGACAAAGATATGAAAATTTGAATTCTTGGTGTTCTTGGTGTTCTTCTCGGCCTGGAGTAGCAGCCTGCAGCCTGCGCTTTTTAGCGCAGTGCTGGACTGCGCATCCCCTCTCTCGACCTGCGCTCTTTAGCGCCGTGCCGACCACGCAGTTTGTCTCTTGGCGAACTGCGCTCAACCCGAGTGCGTATGGATTCATGCGCAGTCTGCTCATACGCAGTCTGCTCATGCGCAGTCCGTTCATGCGCAGTCCGCTCATGCACAGTCCGTTCATGCGCAGTCCGTTCCTGCGCAATCTGACCCTGCGCCATCCATTCCTGCGCAACCTGATCCAGCGCAATCCATCTGCTGCGCCATCCACCCCTGCGCAGTTGGTACCCTGCGCAGCTCACCCCTGCGCAGTTGGCTCCTGGCGCACTTGACTCCTGCGCAACCCGACCACAGGGACCCTTGCGCAATTTGTCCAATCATGGAGATTTGGTTTTATTTTCTTTAAGCTTGGCTCATCTATAGTCCTGTATATTGATATTTTATTAGATATTTTACGCCCATTTTATATCTTTACGCCTTTTGTCATGAACTTGATTTTTCTTAATATGTTTGAAATGACTATTGTACATGGCATGGTATGACAAGGAACTAGCATAACACGACAGTGACCCGTAGTGGTGCACTCCTGACATGACCAACCTGACTTGATAGTGGCCCGTCGTGGCGTACTCCTGACTAGTACACTTGATATGATAACTTGACCTGATATATCTTGAATAGCTGTTACGACGGCTACCTGACATGACATGACCTGTATAATTAATCCTGACACCGTGGGAGATTGTGCTTGTACAAATAATCCAGTCATGTCTTGCATCATGTCTAGGAGGGGACTCCTGAGTACCACGGTCAGGAGTACATACTGAATTGGACTAAGGTTAATAATTAGTATAATTCACTAGTCATGAAGAGATGTTCCCCAGTTACAGGCGATTCCGTTATCCCGGCCGCAAATGATTGGACTTGTAGCCTGCCGACGAGTAGGGCACATTTCCAGCCCACTGTTATGTGGGGCACCCACTATTGTCACTTAAATAATTGAACTCTATTGTCACTATAATGCATTGTACTCTCCAGATTGTCACTATAATGATTGCCTGGATAACCTGGATAGCTGCAGGGCCTGTGACTACTTGGAGCATCTCATTGCATCTTGCTAGTAACTAGGATTGTGATAACCCTAGTTAGTTAATGTAGAAAACCGTAGGCAATGATTGGCCGTGATTGCTTGGATGGAGTCTAGTCCAGTATAGTATTGTCTAGAAATGATTGATTGTAAGATTGTACCAGAATGATTGAAGGATTGTCACTCCAGATTGTCACTATAATGATTGTCTCTCCAGTTTGTTACTTGACCTGATTTCTTATATTTATCTTGCCGATAAATGGTGAGAGAAACTAAGTTCGGTTCAGACGAAGGGTTATAACCCCGGTCCTTGTTTGGTTTACGGGTTGTAACCTAGCTATCTGAATAGTCCCATGGTCATCTCATCGTATATCATCCTGTCATGCTTTTCCATATGTCCTATCTTTCAGTAATTCTAGGCAAGATTATCTTTTATAATTACCCATCATGCTTTTCTTAAACTACTGCCTTTTATTATGTAATTATATTATTGTGCTAATTTGCTGGCTTTTGTTCTCATTTTGTGGCCTCCTTTGTGGCACTTGCTCTTTCTGGGGTCTGACCCAGCTGGTTTTGTATGGCCAGATACCGGAGCAGCAGCAAAGGATCTACCTGTCTTCCAGCCCGATGGTGACCGCCAGGCGTAACCAGGGCAACGAGTGGGTTTTCTATTTTGTTTCGCTCACTCTATTGTAAAAATTATTCTTTTGAGGCATTTAGCCGACGAGTACCTGTTAGCTCGATGCACTTTACTTCTGTCTGCCTACGGGCTGTAATCATGATTGGCAACTCGAGGTTGATCATGTATAACTTAACTCTTGCTAGTCCTTATATTTTGTATGACTAGCTTCATGATCATCTGGATATGTAATGTTTGGGACGTCTTACAATTGTATATTTGGTGATCTGATATCTTGTGATTATTATTAGTTGGTTGAGATTGAGACAATAGGATAATTCATGACCTTAAGAGACTGATGTCTTGTAGATAAACCCTCACATATCTAGACAGTCGTGACCGTATGGTGAGATGGATTCCATTTCATTATACGTAGCTGGCTATGTCTGCCCCCGCTCTCCAGTATTCTGGTTCTGGGGCGTGACAATTCTACAGTACCAATCTAAAAAAAATTCAAATGAACATTTTCAAGATGAGGATTTATCATAATATGTGAAGCATAGGGTCCTTGATTTCCCATAAAATGGAAAAAAAAATCTTTGAAGAAATATTAGAAAAAAATATGTCATTAATTTTTTATATTTAGAACCAAAGAACCATAAAAATAGCATAAGAGGTCGGTATTCAGACATCACAGCATGTGGTTTTCAATGTGAATTAGCTCATTCTGAATGATAACCACTAAAAAGGAAATAAACATACAAATCCAAAAAACTTAATAAGAGAAATGATTGAAGAACCCAAAATTAACTAAATGTTTATGACTAGTAGATTACAATTACAACAGAAGAAAACTTAGATTGAAACGATCTCAAAAGTAGAAGCATTGGAGCAATATTGTGTCTGTTTACCATTAAAAATTTATGGAATGAACTTTTATATTTAATCACAAACAGAACAGAGTACAATGTATGATCTCGTTGGGATCTTAGGAGTACACTTTTGTTTTTATCTGGAAAACGTGTCGGTGGAGCGAGTGGTAATTCTTTGACTCCGTTGACGTTCTCACAACGATTTTAAACTCTCTGAATGTCTGAGTTGCTCTGGAACGGGCAGGGGCTTGAAGAGAATTGAAACTCTTACAAGTGCTCTGGATGCTGAAGTGGTTGAAAAAATTGAAGAACTGAAGCTGAACCTAAAGCTCCTGGATGAAGGAATGATCTTTCTATTTATAGACAGCAGAATGATCTACTTATACGCGCATATGTGATGCACGCATGGAGGATTTGTACGTAGGGACGCCACATGTCTGACTTTGTTGGGCTCATGGATGATGCACCGGAGAGCTGGAACTGAATCTTTTTGGACTGCACTGTTGGGCTTTGGAGGAGCTGACATGTGGCAGTTGTTGAGATTTGGTTGTGCTAAGATCTTGGGTGGTTGGCACCCATTTGTAGGCAGAACTGAGTCAAAAACACGTAGCGCATGCCCATTACTCAAGGATATTTGTAGGTTGATTTGAGTGGATGCGCCTAGGATCTGGCGCATAAGGAGACTTGGCTTCTGACAAGAGCAAGTCTGGGCGCATGGCTTTTGAGGTGCCTACAGGATTTGAGCGCATGGCTATGGGGGGCACATGCAAGGGATCAGTCGGCTACGTGGCAGAACACAGTCATAACCGACAAAAGAGTGATGATTGTGTCTCTTCGTCTTCTATAAAGATGACTACTCCGACTTTGAGATGCATGCTGTTGTCATTTCAGTCACTTTGGCATTAAATACTTTGATGGATGGAGAGCTTTAAGTGGGCACATCAGATGTGCAGCGCATGGAGCCGGCAGGTGCATCAGTTGCATGGTACATCTCTTTTGGTCAGCTTTGTTAAGTCTTTCGAGGCGAATTGATGACTCTTTGACTTAGCTGAGTTTGAGGTGGCAGATTCATCATCATTAATACAAGTTCATTGTACTGACTTTGGAGAAGTTGCCACTTGTCTCATAGGTTTGATTTGCCCTGGCCTATAAATAGCAGTGTAGAGAGTTTGCTCATTCTTTTTATCTAAACTTCTCATTTAAGATGAACTCGACCGATCCTCCTTCTTGGCGATGTTGCACTGTGGATTATGGATTTCCTCATTCAAAAAAGCTTTAATTTTGACAACGAACTCTTTCAAAAGGCTGAGATGCGTCGGAAAAGCTATGGACAAAACAGCTTATGTTCGAATCCCTTGTCGGCAGTGTTCTTCTACGAGATGGCGTTGGGTGCCTGTTGTATCCAAAGAATGGGGTTGTCATGCCCTGACTCCCGTTATGCTGGAAGATCCACCGGGTTTGGATTGATTACCAACCCGCATTCTGCTTAATAAATGGTTTAGTAGCCGAAGCAACCGTACGTTAGACGAGGAAGTGATTCGCTCTGATGAGGAAGAATGATTCGCATATGCTAAGACTTCAGAGTGATGTGCCTAGACTGATGATACACCTAGACTGAGATGTCAGAGTGATACGCCTAGTTTTAGGATTTAGACTAGTCATCTTTTGTAATAGACTTTTGTTATAGCAAAAGTTGGCCAAGTAATAGATTTTCATAAAAAATAAAAATCTAATCTTTATGTGCCTTTTATCCTTTCTGTCTTTTGAATGATTTGCAAAACATTTTGTTTTGATTCTTTGGCACATGATGTTTATGGCGCATGGACACTTTGGTCTTCGGATGCGCCTGAAATTCCATGCTTCTACTGTATCATGCAAGACACATAAAGCCTAGGAAGCACGGACACCCCTAAAATTCTGAGTGATTAATGATGATCTCTTTTGGGAGATATGCAGCCGTAAGTTTCATGAAACCCGAAGAGACGCTGACATCATGTTTCTATCGATTCATGCGCGGCTTAGGCCTATAAATAGGCATCTGTAGAGAAAAACTTTGTCTATTTTCTCATCTTCTTCTTCCTTAAAGATTTTTTTCCAAAGACCCTAGCTTTTGAGAAATGACCCCCAAAACTCCTCTTGACGCTGCTAGCCGAGGCAGAGGCAAAGGCAAGAAGCCTGTGGTGACCGACGCCGAGGAACCTTGAGTTACCGATGTGCGCCCTTAAGTCGTCGATGGGTGGTCTTCTGCCTGGGAGTTTACCAAAAACACACAGATACTTTGTTGTACGATTTTGGACACATGGGTGGTAACCATCTTAGATTATGCACAGAACCACTCTGCTGAAGCGCATGGGTATGGTTTGTATAAACCATACCTTGAAGATGCGGTTAGGCTTTCCGTGCTGACGTGCATGGACTTTGGTCCTGATGATGCGCTGAAGCTTTCATGTGCTGACGCACATGGACTTTGGTCCTGATGATGCGCCGAAGCTTTTCTGTGCTGACATTTATGGACTTTTGTCCTGATAATGCGTCGAAGCTTTTCTGTGCTGACGCACATGGACTTTTGGTCCTGATGATGTGCTAAAGCTTTCCTTCCAACACGCATGGACTTTGGTCCCGAGGATGCGCTATAGTAGAATTTAGTCAATGCGTATGGACTTTTTGTGCCAATGATGCACTGCGACTTTGATGCACAACAGCTTGTATGCACCGATGCTAAAACTGCGCATATCTTTTTACTCTTCATAAGAAGGGATTGAGTTCTTTTGCTAACTATTTTTTCTTTTTGTTTTGTTGTAGTGTCAATGACTTTGCCTTTGCTGAATGAGGTCCTTTTCGACTACTTCCTCTGCCAGATGGGATCTAGACTTTGTGAGGAGATAGTCAACCCGGCTATAGCTGCGATCATGCTGGATCAGCCGCCAGAGAGGATGACGCTAATTCGAGATCAGCCCTTTTCTTTTCTCCAGGCCATGATGGAGACTGGCAGGATCAATGCTGCCGAGTCCGCAACCGAGGTTTTCTTGAAGCCTGAACTTCTGTTTAGGGATCGCTTGGCCTTCTATGAAGTGAAGGTGCTGAAGATCAAATAAGATTGTTTCTTCAGGGCGAAGGACCTCAACATGTATGCACCGAGGATGGATCGTCCGTTGCCACTAACTGCCTTCATCAGTCTTGATTCGAAGAGAAGAATAAAATAGGAGCTCACTTTGACTCAGGGAGGGGCAGTGGCAGGATCCATCCGGATTGACTCTTCGTCTAATCAGAAGGATAAGTTTACTTTTACGCGAGGCCGGACCTCTTACCACTTGAGAGTTTGCATCCTGGGAGCATATACAGTGACGTTCCTCCCAAACTTTTGCCTTCAGTGCTTCGACCATCGTCAACCGTATGTTGGTGGCCAAGATTTCATACCCACAAGGGGATTTTCGAGTCGAAGGTTGGTGCCACTATGTGCCAAAGTGGGATGACTTAACACTTTGGATCTTGGCGAAGTTCAAGAGCAAACTCAGGGAGATCGGCCTGACTTCTGCTATCCACGCTACCCAGGCCGTATAGAGATAAACCGGCCCATGTTTTTAGCCCTCATGGAGTTGTACAATTCCCATACTGGGACTTTCTACACGCCTGTAAGGGAGTTCGGACTAGCACTTCATAAGATGTTCGAGGTTTCAAAGCTTCCTTGGGGGTCTGAGCCTTATGAAGAGTATTTCCCGATGAATGATGAGCTCTCCGCCTTGGAAAAGAAGAACACGGAGATGGTAGCGGTCATTAAAGAAGTGGTGAGCCACCACTATTTGAATCAACGATGGGATAAGGGTAAGGCATAACCTCACGTGACTTCTTGGAGAGATTATATCTTTACTCAAGATGAGAGTGATCTATCGAAGGTTCGTTTTACTACCCTCCAAGGTCTTACCCATATGGAGGTACTTGCCGAGATGAAGAGGCTTAGTGAATGGAATCCCTCTGAGGATGAAAACAAAGAACCGACTGACAACATCTATAGCTGTTTCCGGTACTGTGTTCACAAAATGTCACCTAAGGCGGTATTGGATGCCTATCTGATGATATGGCTCCGAGACTACGTGTTTTTTAGTGGGTCCGGTTCTGTAGAGAGGGTAACCAGAAACCTTATCCTGCCTGCTGTGAAGCTGTTTTCGGTCGTCCTTTGACTTTGCTTCCCGTGATGGTGTGTAACCTAATGCGGGGTTTGAGAGAATTTACAGTGGATGTCAATGCATCAAAGAAAAGGAGAGGTAATTTTCCTCGAGCGGAGCTGCCTTATCACTATCAAATGGGATGGTTGACATTACATCATCCCAATGTAATGAGCCCTGGCACGGAGGAGGGGCATGTTTTCGGTGATGCTTTCATCCGCTGCTACTATAGAAGAAGGTGGTAGCATACCGGTGTCCCTGTTTGCAGGAAGATCTTATCCCATCTTCTAGGGTGTTACATTTCCAAGGTTGTCCCAGTCTTTCTGGGTTTTAAAACAGATGAAGAGTTGGAGGATTCAGGCAAAGATGCCATTTCCCTGTCAGTATGGGCATTCCGCTGGTTAAAAAGCATTCGACCTTCACACTTGGTATATCAGAACAAGAATCATTGCTTCCTGGAGCCATACCTACCAAGCCATTTTGTACGCCAGTTTGGCTACACTCAGTTGATGTTGGGGAACCCAAGTCCTTGCTTGGAGTTTACTGGGAGTTTGTTGGATGGAGCCCGTGGTTGGCATTACTATAATGCTGGATGTACGAGAGTTCGGTTCACGGCACCCATTCAAAATGCCCGGCCGTATATTTTATTTTCTGCCATCAAACTCTATTGCTCGATGAGCACCATGTCTCCTGGCTATGATAGAGATACTAGTTTCATTGTCGGGACTCAGCTAGAGGCGCCTGAGACCATGCTTGCAAAAGCTCGGGCGTATCGCCCGTCATATGTTGCAGCTCCGGCGGTAGCCCCAGTAGCACCAACGGAGGGCTCGTGGGAAGAATCCATGTCTACTTAACTGAAGAGGCATGCTTCGACAGATGCAGGTTTTGGTGCGCCTAAGAAGTCCCAGAAAATATTGGCGACTAAGTCAGGGGCGACCATGGCTTTGCCCACAGGAGGACCGGTAGTGTCCGTCCCTATGACAGTAAGTCGATCAATATCGGTCTTTCAAGAACGGCAATACGATCTTCTTCTTCATGTGTTAGCTCCAGACAGGCCTTTTGAGAAGGAGGTTGTGAGCTCTTCTGAAGAGCGCATTCCCTCTATTGTGCAGTCTTCCGCGCAGAAGGACCCAGATGATATCGTTCAGGTGGACGTCCCAGCCGCCTTTGACTACTCTGGAGATGATGTCGTTGATGTGGTGGCATCTGAAAATATCGAACATCCCCCGTTGACTATTCGGGGACATCAAGCGGGGCCTTCGCGGGTAGTGGAGCAACCGGCCGTGGGCGCAGGTAAGAAAGTTGTTGTTGAAACCCAGGATGAGGCGATGACGTAAGGTCCTCCGGAGGAAGAGGTTGATTGGGATTCATCTTCTTCGGAAGACGTCCCGGATGAAGATGTTGAGAACATAGAGGGGGACTCAACAATGGGTGGAGAGAAATAGACTGTGGTGACGCTAGTTGAGCTCTCGCATAATCTTGGGGAGGAACCGGTTGCACAATCGGATCCTACGGCTGTTCAGGTGGCGGAGGTTGAGACAACTCCATTGTCGAGCCCCACTCCTGTCCCAGCGACGAAAGTTGATGTGGGGGAAACGACTCGATTGTCGAGTCCTACTCCTGTTTCAGTGGAAGGAGAAACAAAAGCAACCGTTCTACCTCCTGATGCTACGCTTGCTCTTTTATCAGGGGGTGGTACGGAGGAATCTTTTCCACTGTAAGTGTTACAAAAGGGCTTTATGTTGGCGGACCCTTTGGGGTGGATCTTGATAAGGGCAAGAGCCCTATGGTAGAAGAATCACTTGCTGCCCAATCCACTTGGGGGGATGTAATGTGCCCTTCGAGAGATTCAGCTATTGTGGTACCGGCATTGACGCTGTTGTCAGTCCGACAAAACCTATAAACGTTTAGATTCCCGGATCGAAGTCTCCTCAGGCGGACCCTACTCCTAAAGATTTGGAGGTCGCAGGTTCGACGAGCAAGGTGCTGGACGCTCCGCCGAGCTAAGATGTTATGTCGTCTACAAGTTCGGCTATCCCTCTTGCCTACATAGGGATCCAGACGGTGCCCCTTATGATGCCTCAAGTATTAGCCGACGTAGATGAGTACGTGAAGTACATTGTCGAAGCTATGTACAAGATGCTGAGGAGGGGTGTGTCCATCGTGCTGAAGAAAGGCAGAAATTTTGTGACAGCCAAGGCAATGGCAATCCCTCATATCGGGTTGATTCGATCTCACCAGGGTCATAATCATATGGCTGATATTCTAGAGGCCTCAATTGAGGAGCTCAGCAGTTACCTTACTGAGCTCCAGAACATCCGGCAGAATGATCTTTCCGCCTTGATAGACGAAGAGCGTGCTAAGTTAGCGGTTGAGGTTGAGTCAACCTATATGGACACCATGGCCATCTGAGAACAAGAACTGGCCAATGCTGAGGCCAAGGAGTAAAGGATAACTTCGACTATGGAAGAGAAGGCTAGTCTGCGGGAGTCCTTGGATGCCAGCATGGTGGAGGTTGATGCCAAAATTTGCCTACTTCAAGAGCAGCGGGCTCAACTCCTGACGGACTCTGAATGAGCGCAGGCTGAACACATCATGTTTAAGTAAGAGGCGACAAAGTTTACTCGTCATGTGACCTTCTTATCACTACACCAAAATAGGCAGTTGGCAACAGTTATTACCGTGACAAAAAAAATTTGTCACGGTAATAACCGTGACGAATTAGCCGTGACAAATTTTTGTAACGATTTTCGAAACGGTTATTACCGTTACGAAACTAAAATTTGTCACGATAATAATCGTTACAAATATGTGCTCTTCTGTTACTAATTTTTCAATTTTGTAACGTTTATAACCATTACAAAAGGCTATTTTTTGGAGAAAAAATTATAATTTAAATATATTTGCATGCACTTGTATTCAACCAGCTTCCCAATCAGTAATTAAACTACTCCAATAAACATTATGAGTTCAACATTATATAATTTACAAAATATACTTGTATTGATCAAAATACAACATTTTACTATACTGTTGAGTTCAACAAAATAAAAGTTAAAAATACATAGCAATGACGTCTGATAGCTCTTCCTTGAAGAGCGGCTACTTGGGCACAGTCAACTCTTTCTTGAACTGCAAATTATTGAACCATGAACTTTCTACACCATTGGGAATGCGTTCACTATTTTCCTTCTTCACACCTTTTAGTTTCTACTTCCACTTCCTAATTTTATCTTTATCTTCGAATCAGGCTTCTCGGGGAGGGAAATCTGCACAACAAGTATATTTGAGAATTCTATATTATGTCCAAAATATTCCAGCATACTCCACAAATAAATTACTTCAAAATTACATTGACTACTATTATTTGTAGCAGAAATCATCCACGTATAAATTTAACTTACATCTTGACTATCAACTAAATCAGTAAACAGCCTCCACTAACCATATCCTATCCAAAAATTTCAAGAACTCTTTGATTAAGTCTCCATATGGTATTGTCAATTATGTTCAAGTCCTGATGTCATCAGCATGAGACATCGAACAAGAAGCATAGGATAGGTGAGAAATAAATGTAATGACCCACTACATGTAGGAATTTGCATCAAGTTTATCAAGAATTAAGATTGTTGCAACCATCTACAGTTAAACTTGATATCATCGGGCAAGACAGGAAAATGATAAAGAGAAAAATGATAAAGCAAAAAGCAGAAAGGAACGCAAAAAATATAGCAGATGCAGCTATGCATCTCTCATACCCATAAGATGACTAAATGATCAAAAGAATAACATGGAACAATTTCCAAAATGATAGTGAAGTTTTAAAGGCAGTGATGAGTTGGAAATGACTACAACAGGAAAATTCTCTAACATTCATCGAATCCGAAGTTTAGGGAGAAACCTATCCTCCAAAAATGATAAGTAAAAGAAGAAACTTTTTAAGCTTTATCACAGAATAATGCAATTGAAAAACAAGTTTGAGCTTGTATATGAAAGAGTAAAGGCCTATGAGCATATTCAGTAGTAAAAGTCAGCAAATATTATTAATAAAAAAATTTCTGCCTAATCATGGTTTTAAAGGTAAAGCAATACTCAAAGTGACAAACCTCAAAAACAGGTTGTAAATGGTCTCTTGGTGCCCTTTTGATTGCCTCTCGTTGCTGCCTTGATCCATTCTTACGTATAATGTAAGATATCAAATATAGATGTGCTCCATTGTCATATTTGTCTAGGATAACATGACAAATATATATGACTGAACTGCAACAAAAGAAACACTCACTTATCCCAAGTCATAAAGAATAATTCCAAAAATATATCACAACTAAAACTTAGCAAAAATGCCGTTCAAAGTTGCCAAATATTAAATAGGAAAAGAACATGATGTAAATACTATTGAAGGAAAAATAAGACTTGAAGCATAACAAGGACTAATGATACCCCATGACAAGAATTTGAGAATATATTCCTCATTGGTGTATTTGAGAACATCCAGACTACATTAATATAAGAATATATTCCTCATTGGTGCATTTGAGAACACCCCAGCTTCCTTTTCTCCTCGATTATGGCTGTTCTTCAGTTCCCTAAAGATTTTAGGTCTAACCCGTGTAGAGAAAATATATGTTATTTAGATATCCATTTTGCTAAAAGAAATCAACAACAAATATCTAATGTAATTATCATCAGAATCCATACCAAGTGATGCTTTGGCATTGAAGTAAGCGATCAAGATTGTCCTTGACTGCCTTTATCAGCTCATTCTTGTACCTGTTGTGCACCAGTTTCACATAGATACATAAATGCAACAAACAACAAAGCCAAGCTTTCAAGGGAAGCAATTACTGTGAACTCGATCCAAGTATATTTCATTAATTGTTATTTAATAAAATAAACATAGGACAATTCAAAAAGGCTAGATTTATATGTCATGTTCTAACCATAACCTGAATAAATCAGAACCCACGTTCTCAAAGAAGCAGACAATTCACAATTTAAGACATAAAGTTATCAATGTACACAAAAAGACACATCTTCCCAATTATCATAATAGAATAAGTGTGGTCCAGTCTCATATGGATATACAAATGGGAAGAAAAAAACTACAAATACAAGCTTTCAAGGAAAGCAATACAGGTGAACTCATTACATGTATATTTCTTTAATCATTATTTGGTAAAATCAACATAGGACAATTTCAAAAAGGCTAGATCCTAATGACATGTTCTAATATACCAAGAATAAAAATTCAAACAATGTCATTGAGAAACATAAAATTCATTTCAGAGATGTATGTAGAAAACATTCACTTATCAATGTACAAAAAGGCACATCTCCCCGATTTTTGTAAAACTGATGCCTATACTCTATACCAAGTAGTAATTTATAACTGTAACTCAAGAAAACTGATGCTAATATTTACGGCACTTCCTAAATGTTTGAATTGAAAAATACTACTACAAATCAGTAATAAACTAATAAAGCTTAATTCCAAAATAAACTAGAATGTAAATCCCATTATAAGTTAGCAACTGAAGGTTTCCCAATAATTAAATAATGCAACAGATAGGATTCTAGACGAAGAGTAAGGAAGGTGAAAAAACTTAATGACAGACTGCAATACTAGTTAAGAGATTAATGGTGTCATACTCAATGATAGACAACCGTTCTAGAAGTGGATGTTGTTGCATGACCATCTTATAGGAGATACTCAATAAAATCTATAAATAAAGCATGCAAGGATATTGTAAGGTCTCTTTCCATTTGAAAATAATGCCTACACAGAAAGATTAATTATCTAAACTTTCTTTTCAGCATATATACTGTTCTTATGGAATCTTAAGAGAACACAATACCTGAGACATAGCAGCATAGCGAGCGAGCCCCCAAGCAGCCTCCTTAATAGCAAGCGTAGTACCACAAGGGATGCTTACAACTATTCACCTATAAAAGGTTTTTGTAATCATAGAGGTTAATATGAAGACAATACAAACTAAGAGGAATGAAGGTATCTCCTACATATATTTAGACTAACAACTTAGCAAAGCGTGCCCCCTGCTTGTAATATTCAGCATTTCTTGAAGCCAAACACTCCAATCCTTGGCACCAAGATTCATTGTTTGAACCGAGAAGGGGCACCAAACCCTTGAAATAAGGCAGGAAAAAAGGTAGACGCCAATTAGTCCAGCACTTATAAAGAACTTTCGAATTATATATGATATGTGTTAGCCAAATCTGTCAGGAAAAAAACTGAATGAACTAGATTCTTGCTGGCACAAGTACCTTGTCAACTTTAATACCAGGGACAATGTTCTCATCACGCAAGCAATCCACAAACTTTTTCCATCTGTTGCAGACTAGTAGACTGTCTCCTAAAAAAGAATGGCACTAGAGATATATTCGCCCAAGCGTGGAGTAGTTAGCAAAAGCTTCCTATAGTCTTGGAGATCAGTTTCTATGTTGTCCAAACCCATGGATGCTAGCCTCTTCCCATATCTGGTATTATACTCGTCAATTGCAATAATTCCACATCCAGGGGTAGCAATAGATCTGAAAATAGAAACGGTATATCATGAGAAATATATTAAGATATATAGAGAATGATTTAAGATACATGAGTTGTATGCCACTGAATATAGAAAACATAAAGAATAACATGTCCATTCTTGTGCTATTAAGACTATTGATACCAATCTTAAATGTTCATTGAAATGGGTACATACTTATATATCCCAAAGATTTACAGAAACACTTTAATTAGTTACCTTCATAGCTATAATCCTATTTTCTATCTAGGACCATCTTGATGAAACTGAAAATTCACAGCTTGAAGCTTTCATCATTGACTTTTTCTTTTTTGTAACATGATAGACCACCTTTTGTTCATGTAACAACATGCACCAGAAGACAAAGAACAAAAACCAAAAATGGCTTCGAACCATATCTCACTTGACATCTCTGACCAAAATTAGTTACCTTCACAACTGTAATCTCATTTTCTATCTAGGGCCTTATGATGAAACTGAGAATTCATAACTCTAAGCTTCCATCTTTGCTTTTTTTTCCTTCTTCTAACACCGAAGACCATTTTTTGTTCATGCACACAACAAAGGACAAAGAACAAAACCAATGAAATTGTATTGAACTATCTCCCACCTTACATCTCTAACTGAAAGCAAGCTCAAAATCACGTCTTTACATAATTGCAAGATGCATCGGTAAGAAATGAATTGTTCTTTCAAATAAAAAGCACCACCCTAACTCATCAATCTAATTACATTCAGAATTAGTGAAACTACAGATGGTTGATTGAATAGTAAACAAGATAAAAAGTTAAAAAGCTAACATGGGAGTGAGTAGCCTCCGATGATAACTTCCTGCCATTCACGACCAAAACCTTAACATGAAACTGGCTTTTATTGGAAGTATAATGACCATCGAAAACTTGTGCCAAATTTTTATGATTGTTTCCATTGACAGTGACATTGATTTCATTACATAAGGGATAACGTCTAGAAAGAAGCTGTTTGCCATTAAAAAAATCAAAGACAGGTATTACAGGAACACTAAAATTGATTGCAAACTTGCTTGTACAAAGAAAAGCCTAGAAAGAAATTCTAGGAAACAATCTAAGTACAATTGTTTAGTTTTGATTCTGGGGGGTGACGGAAGAGGCTCGGGAAAGTGTTATCAACTCTGCCTTACTCCTTGGACTATTTGATGCAGTTCTTAGCTCTTGAAGAAATTGCTTTTCGAAGGTTGCCAGCCTTTTGCAGGGGTGTGGCACCCTGCTATTTATAGTAGTATATATGTTGAGCAGCATAGATGGCATATGTCCACGTGGCTAATTAGCACATGAAGACCCGTTCTTTGGCCACCATCTGTTGATTTGTTAGGATTTTGTTGCAACAAATCTGGATAGTTAAGACTTGCTCAGCCTGTCACGTGTCCTGTCACAGGAATCATTTTGAGCCACATGAGTCTCTCATTTTTCGATCATGTGGGGCCGCATGAGACTCATGCGGCTTAAGTCACAAACTTCCTTAGCCCACATATTGTTTAAGAATTCAAGCCGCAAAGATTCTATATTTTAGCCGCATAAAGCTCATGCGGCTTGGGTCACAGTCACCCTTGGCTGCATGAAGTTCGAAGACTTTGGGGCCGCATATGTTTGATCCACATAAGGTTCATGCGGCTTAGGTGACACTCCTTCTGGCCGCATGAAAGCGTATGAACCCTGCTTTTGGTGATGTCTCACGTCTTATCTTTTTGTCAAAGTGTCAGAGCTGTCATTTTTGTCAATTTTGACAGAACTTGTCAGCTTTATCAGACGAACTGATCCTCTTGGCCGCATATCTTTCTTCTGTAGCTGGTTGTCGACGGGACGCATAAGGCACTGACTCTGTCATATGGCTTTTCTTTATGCGGTCCGGTTTGGCCTAGAGTACATGTACGACAAATTATGATCCGCATGAACCCCATATTTTCCATTCTTCTACAAGACCCCCTTCAAAGTTTTCAAATTGCAAACTTGGAATACTTTGAATAAGAAGCATGGAGATATGTCAATCCGCAGGGAGTCTTCAAGTCACAGGGAATTTTCGAGCTGTAGAGAGATCTCGAGCCGCAGAGAAATCTTGAGCCGCAGGAAAATCTTGAGCCGCAGAGAGACCCCATCAGCTTGCCAGCTGTCACTGCTGCATTTAATTTTCTTGATTCGGTTGTGGATCTCTTTTCGAGATAAAGTCGACGGTTACTAGGGATAAAGTCCCCATATGTCGACATTATCTTTAATGATTTCGAGAATCGAAGAGGCGCTCTTCAAGATAAAGTCGATGGTTATTTAGGGATAAAGTTCCCAAATTTCGTCATTATCTTTAATGATCTCGAGAATCAAAGTGGCACTTTTCAGTAAATCTATAAATAGGGGTCATTCGGAGAGAGAGTTTCCTCTTTCACCTTCTTCTCCTTCGACTACATCATACTTTCTGCTATAGCTCCAAAAGCTTCCAAGTCGACTGGTGCGGCGGCCAAAGGGAGGGAACTTGCCTCTCCATCGAGAGCGGCAGACGCTCCTTCCGTTCATCCCGACGTGCAACCCCCTCTCAAGAGTAAGGACGATGGGAAGACGACGACTGAAATTTTGAATGGCCATGTCGCATATTTCATGTGCGGGCCTGTCATATACTGCCTCTGTGCTTTAAGTCTGGTCGATGCATGCCCTATCTCATTTGGACCGCATGTGTTCTGTATGATAGGGCTGCATGGGCTGGGCCGCATAACCGCTGCTCATTCGAACCTGAACCACATAAGTGCCTCAAGACTGATCCGCATGAACACTTCATGACTGAGCTACATAAGTGCCTCATGATTGAGCCGCATAAGCACTTTATGATCGGGCTGCTTGAATATTGTATGACTCGGCCGCATAATTGCCTTATGACTGAGCCGCATGAGTACTTTATGACTGGGTTGCATGAGTATTTCATGACTGAACCACATAAATGCCTCATAATTGAGTCGTATGAACACTTCATGACTGAGCCGCATAAGTGCTTCATGACTGAGCTGTATGAGTACTTTATGAAGCCGACCTCATGACTTTGGACCGCATGAGTTCTGTTTGGCTAGGTCGCATAACTGGCTTAGGCTGCATAACTAAAAAAACAGAGTTCTTTGTCTTCTTTTCGATGCTAAGCCCCTTTTTTTCATGTTTTGTAGGGATCTGGCTAGCAAACTTCTCCAGGACCGGTGTCGGCGATAGAGTAAAAATACACCATTCTGACACGTACATCAGACAGCTCAAAACTTCTCATGCTTTGAAAGAGTTTTCCCCGTGCCATTTTGGCATACACATCAAACAACTCAGGACCCTTCATGCTTCGGAAGAGTTTTCCCCAGGTGGTAGGAAGAGCCTTTATATCTCGAAGAGTTGGACGGTGGTCATGCATTGTTATGAACGTCCTGCCTTCACGGCTCTCCAAGTAGGCGAAACCACCATCAGGGATGATGTTTTGAAGGTATGGTCCTTCGGGGGAGCGGGGCTAAGTTATCCACAATACGGGGGGGGGGAGGATAGCATGCTATATTTGCCCTCCTCCAGGCAGCTCCTTGGAGATTCAATAGCCTTGTTTGCTTCTCAGCAGTAAAACATGACTTCTTTCGAGGGCCACGAAACTGCTTTTTGATGAAGATGAAGTACTGTCAAACTGACCAAATTATGTATTGCTAGATTTTCCTTTCTTTGTTTTCTGCTGTCGATGTAGTCCTATGAATGTAAATGTTTTTGAATAAACAGAATATGTTCACTCTATTCTTTATTTGTGGTATTTTGTGGTGCTCGTACTAGAGGGACTACTACAGCATTTGTATTTGGTAAAGGACATCCCACTTGGGGATTTTTGTGGACCTATTACCCTTTTGTGCATCTGGAAATGCGAGTAAATAGATTTGAATGATATTTTGTGGACCTACTACTCTTTGGTACATCGATGGTATGAGTAATAGATTAGGATAACTTTTATGGACTTATTACCATTTTTGTGTACTAGCGATATAAGTACTGATAATAAGTGGAGAGAAAACCAACATATTTACTCAGAGGTAATGAGGACGTGGTAAATATGGGTCAAAATAGAGCCTTCTTACTCAGAGGTAATGAGGACGTGGTAGGAGTAGGCATAATAGGGGTACACAGAACAACTAAGAGGTACTATCAACATGGAAGTTCTATGCATTGGGTGATTTGTTTGTGATGGATGGAAAAACAACTCATAGGTAATATGGACGTGGTTGTTTTTCCGTTAGAGAATTTTATGAACCTATTACCCTTTTTGTGCACTGATGATGCGAGTAATAGATTAGGATAAATTTTATGGACCTATTACCCTTCTGCGTACTGGTGGTACTGGTAACAGATTTTGAGGCAAACTCTGGTGGAGAAAAGCATTTAATATGGAAGTTCATAGATATGACCAGAAGATGAGATGTGAATCCATTCGGAGCAGTCAGAGAGTAAGTTCAGTGGTACCTGAGGGTACATAACTCAACAATCTGGGAGATTTGAGGTCAGAGTGTAAGTTCAGCGATACCAGAGGGTATATAACTCACAATCTGAGAGATAGTTGGAAGATGTCGTTTAGACATAATATTTCTTGAGGAACTTGTCGTTGATGGGCATCATGAGCAAGTCTCCATTTTGTTTTGCGAGACGGTACGTGCCGTTGGAGAATACGGTCTCGATGATGAACGGACCCTCCCATTTAGGCTAGAATTTGCCGGGGGTCTTGTGAGTCATGACCATTGGTCTGCGAATGGCCAAGACGAAATCGCCGACTTAGAATATTCTCTGTTTGACTTTCTTGTTGAAAGCCCGAGAGATGCGCACATGGTATAGCTCTATGCTTTGTTGAGCTTGTAAATGCTTCTCATCTAATGCTTCTAACTCTTGTAGCTGTCGGCGGTAGTTATAGTCCGACGTTAACCGGTAAGTAAGGGCCATTCGAAGTGAGGGGATTTGAGTCTCCAATGGAAGGACTGCCTCGCTCCCGTAAACCAAGGAGAATGGTGTATTTCCTGTACCCGTCCGAATTATGGTGTGATATGCCCATAAGCACTCGCCAAGCTTTTCATTCCAGTCGCGTACAGACACAAACTTTTTGAGGAGCTTGATTATGGTTTTGTTGAAAGCTTCAGTCAGACCGTTAGCCGATGGGTTATATGCTGTCGAGGCCATGTTCTGAATCCGATTCTTGTCACAAAATTGATAGAAAGCGTGGCTTGCGAACTACGGACCATTGTCGTTAATAATCCTCTGGGACAGTCCAAAACGGTAGATGACGTAATGTTTTATAAAGCTAATCACGTTTGATGTCTTAACCACTGCCAGTGGAACAACTTTTGCCCATTTAGAGAAGTAATCGGTGATTGCAAGTATGAACCGATGCCCTCTAGATGACGGCGGGGTGATTGGCCCAATGATGTCCATTCCCCATGCTTCAAATGGCCAAGAGGCTACTGTCGGGTACAAGAATTCAGATGGCAGATGTATGAAATCTGCGTAGATCTGGCAAGCCTTGCACTTCTTTGCGTAATCAACTGCATCTGCTACCATTATGGGCCAGTAATAACCCATCCGGCAGAGACGATCTTATAATTTCGGGCCGGGTTGGTGAGCCCCACAAGTGCCGTTATGAACTTCGCGTAAGGCTTCTTTGGCTTCTGCATTTGATAGGCATCTTAATAGTATCCATCATATGATCAACGATATAACATTTTCATCTCCGTATCATAGAAGAATCTGAGTGAGCGTCTTCTGATCGAAATTGCTTCCTTCACATTCTCTGACAGAATTCCATAGACTGCAAAGTCGATGAGCGGGCGTCTCCATTCTTGTATTTCGTTGGTTATCTAGGCGGAGTAACTTGGACCCAGTTGAAGATTGTTCCTGGGATAAGCCAGCTCATGGCCTATTATGTCGACTAGATGATGAGTATCATTTGGAAGTGCCAAGGAAGCAGCGAGACCTGCTAGGGCATCGGCTTCGATATTTTGGAGCCTAGGAACATGCTCTATAAAGAGTCCTTATAAGGTCATAATGATGGCAATTGCGGTTTGATAATAGGGAATCAGGTCCTCATTACGAACCTCGTATGAACCTCGGATCTGGTTAATAACCAACTGCAAGTCACCATATGCTTCCAGGTACTTGATCCGTACTTCTTTTGCGAGTTGGAGTCTGATGACTAGAGCGTTATATGCAGCTACTTTGTTTGAACAGGGTTCTGTATAAGAATATGCCCGATTGACCACCAACCCAGGGGAAGAAATTTATACTACCCCGACTCCGGCGACGATATCACCTGGTGGCCCCGTTCTTGAAGCACCGTCAAAGAACATTCGCCAATTGGCGTCATGCGAAGTCATGTTCGAGGCGACGACTTTGTCGAGAATTTTTTTATAAATTTTGGCTATTTCTGAGTCTGGATGGGCTGCTAAAAAGTCAGCCAGGGCTTGACCTTTGATAGCCTTCTGCGAAACAAAAACCATGTCGTATAGGGATAATAGTATCGTCCAGGTGGCTAGACGAGAACTGAGTGCACCAGGCTTGGTCATGAGAACCCTGAGAGGATTAACTCGTGAAATAACATGGATGGTCTACCCTGTCACATAGTGTCGTATTTTCTGAATGGCGAACACTAGGGCAAGACACTCGATGTACCTATGTTTTGGTCCTACCATCATCCGGCTGAAATAGTAAATGGCTTGTTCATGTCCCGCGTCATTATTCTGTGCTAGCAAAGTACCGAGGGAGTGTTCCATCGCCCGTACATAGAGCCGGAAGGGCTTTTCGGCGACCGGGGCTACCAGAACTTGCGGATTCGTCAGGTACTCCTTAATATCATCGAAGGCACGCTGACATTCCTCGTTCCATACGAAAGAGACACCTTTCCTCATGAGTTGAGTGAAGGGTTGACATCGTCCTGAGAGGTTAGATATAAACCTCCTGATATAGGCTAGTCTTTCCTGAAGGCCGCAGAGTTCACGGAGGTTCCTTGGTGGACTCATCTCCAGAATTGTTTTTGTTTTGTCGGGATCTATGTGAATGCCCCGGGCAGTAATGACAAAGTCCAAGAACTTTTTGCTGGACACCCCCAGGAAAGACTTGGTGGGATTCATCTTCAGGTTGTGCGCTCACATGAGGTCGAACACTGTTCTCAAATCACGTAAGTGATCATTTTTTAAGCGGCTCTTGGCAGCGATGTCGTCAACATAACACTCTACCATCTTGCATAAATAATCTCTGAAGATGACACTCATAGCCCGTTGATATGTAGCTTCGGCATTCTTCAGGTCAAAGGACATGACCGTATAACAATATACGTCGATCGATGTTCAGAATGACGTATGCTTCTCGTCATCAGGAGACATTTTGATTTGATTGTATCCTGAAAAGCTATCCATAAAGGACATGCGCTCGAAGCCACACATATTATCGATCATTATGTCGGTGATCGGAAGAGGGAATTCATCCTTAGGACATGTCGCATTCAGATTGTGGAAATCGATACAAATTTGGATCTTTTTGTTCTTCTTGATGACTGGTACTACGTTGGCTATCCAGTCTGGATGCTGCTCTTTATGGATGAAACCTCTAGCTATAAGCTTGTTTACTTTCGCTTCGATGGAATTCATGATGTCTGGATGAAACCACCGCTGCTGTTGTTTGACTGGTTTTTCGTCCGGATAAATATTGAGCTTATGAAGTACGATCTCGGGTTTTAGCCCTGGCAGGTCTTCATAGCTCCAGGCAAAGACGTCGATGTATTCTCTGTCGAGTTGTAACAACGACTCCCGCTCGCCGTCTATCAGGCTTTTTTAGATGAAGATTGGCTTTGGAGAGGATTCATCGCCGAGATTAACTTGCATAACCTCATCCTCAGTAGGAGGATCACGAAGTTCAAAGAATTTTTCCTATTGTGCATCTAATTGCTGGACCCACGGCTCTAACTCAAGTGGTCCAAGTAGATCTTCGTCTTCCTCTTTGATATCAGTGGATGTCATATTGACAGATAATATATGTCTAAATATATCTCTAATACTGCTATCAGAGTCATAAATGGGTGACTCGGACGAATGAGAGTGCCACTCGTATTCTTTATCGGACAACGACTCCCGCTCGCCGTCTGTCAGGTTTTTACCGATGAAGATTAGCTTTGGAGAGGATTCATCGCCGAGATTAACTTGCATAACCTCGTCCTCAGTGGGAGGATCACGAAGTTCAAAGTGTTTCTTCCATTGTGCATCTAGTTGCTGGACCCACGGCTCCAACTCAAGTGGTTCAAGTAGATCTTCGTCTTCCTCTTCGATATCAGCGGATGTCATATTGACAGATAATGTATGTCTAAATATATCTCCAATACTGCTATCAGAGTCATAAATGGGTGACTCAGACGAATGAGAGTGCCACTCGCATTCTTCATCGGAACTTTCGGGCGTTATTGGTGGAGTAACATACCCGAGGCCGCGTCTGGATTTGTGATAATGGTCCTGGGGTTTCCCTGCCGGTACCGACGGCTGTAAAGGCAATCGCCGACCACTGCCGTGATTCAGACCCGGGGTAGCCTCCATGTCATACCCTTGCTTTCGCATGAAGTACTTGGGTTGAGGACTAAACAGTTAGAGCGGTAATCTTCCAACGTCGGGTCCGAGATCGAACTCTTGTGGCATGAAAGATGGAGGACCTTCTTTTCGGCCAAAGATGATCGTGTGATCCCATCATCTTCTGTCTGGGACTAGGAAGTAAATGCCTTTAATAGGAGCAAGTTGATTTGGGGTATGGACGGTTGTCACCCGTGTGTACAGGCTAACGTCTAGACAGTCCCGTGCAGCATACATTAGATTGGGCTTATCATACTCAGAATAGTCTAACGACAGCCTCTTATTGATGAAATAAGGAATTTTGTCCACAGAGATTACATCATCAGGAGAGGGGCTATCCACCTGTGTAACCAGGTATTTGGCGAGTTCTTCGTCCTTTTCGGCTACCCCCTGCGAGCTTAGAGGTCGGGATGCTGTCTTGGGCAACTTGACCACCAAGGGTTCAGCTTGAGGTATTGACTTGACTGAGAATGTTGGATCGACGCTTGGTTGCCGGCTCATCTTGGGAAGACGAATGACAATTAGCTCAGCAAGGGACTTTGCGTCTTCTGGTTGCCTTTGAGTAGATTTTGGCAATCGGATTACCATCAGTGTTACATAGGGCCTTGTATCTTCCTGTTGCCTTTGATTGGATTTCGGCAGTCGGATCACCATTCGCCCTATGACAGGTTTTGGCTCCTGGCTGGATCTTGGAAGACGGATGATCATTGGTTCCAACTGCGTAGGTGAGGTAAGAGAACCGAGCATCTCTTTATGCACGGTTGCGACGAGGGGTGCGGCCTTGTCCGGTTTGCGGGCATGGAGACGAATTCGTAAAGGTTATTCTGGCCTTGTGATGCCCTCTAGTTCGTCAGTTATATGTTTCTTGGATTCATCATATAGACAAGCCTCCGAAGAGTAATTAGATTCAACCCCTTTGAAGGTATCGATGTCGACAAATTCAGTTTTCATGAAGCCGTGCTTACTGACATACTTGAAACACTGGTGAAAGGTGGATGGCACGATCATATAGTCATGCATCCACGGACGTCCTAGGAGGATGTTGTAGGAGGTATCTACATCTATGATGTAGCAGGTAACCTCCGTCTTCAGGTCACCAATCTGACATTTCAATCGGATCTTCCCTAGGGGACAGCTCCTTTCCGAGTTAAAACTTCTAATGGCAGTGTTGGTCGCCGGTAGTCGATGTATAGGGATGCCAAGAAATTGGAGCAAGCTTTTCGGGATGATGCTTATTGACGAGCCAGGGTCGATGTGCATCCGATCCACCTCGATGTCGCCTATGTATCCAGTATAGTATAAGGGATGATCATGCAAATTGGACTTGATCAACAAGTCATGTGGAGTAAATATGATGTTGGGCATTGCATCTGTGCTATCGCTGCCCTGTAGATCTGCTGGCGAGTCTTCCCCTGGAGGCTTGACCTGAGCTAAGTAGGCGTCAGCATTTAGGAGTGCTTCGGTTAATGTGGTACGAAGATCCTTGGAGAGCCTTAGGAGCTCGTATATTGACAACTTTGCTGGCATATTAGCTAATTGTGCTAATATATCATAGTTGTAAGGTCTCTCCAGTCCCTGAGGTACATCATTACGCAGTGGCCTATTGAAGCAGGTTTCTTTTGGATTGGATTTATCTACCAGTGGAGGCTGAGATGGCCTTGGAACATCAGAGGGAGGCAACGTTGCCGGCTGAGGATCTTCGACTGAACTATCCCATGCAGGCTAGACTTGTGCTCCAGACCGGGTAACAATGGCTGCAACTTCCTCAGCCTCGGCTAAAATTATGTGGCAGGATCTAGACTTCCTGCCCTTTTTTTGTTGGTAGGAGATAACACATCCCGAGTAACTTCGGGCACTAAGTCTAGATGCACCCACATGATCTCTCCTCGCGATGTGGTGAGAGGTACCAATCCAGCTGTCTGGTACCGGATGGGTGGAAGATTAGTGTAGAAGCATAAAAAATATAGGTTTCATGCGGATCACAATTTGTCGTATACGTACTTTGGGCCAAACTAGTCTGCATAAAGGAAAGCCGCATGACAGATTCACTGCCTTATTCGGCCCGTCGACAACCAGCTGTAGAAGAAAAATATGCGGCCAAGAGGATCAGTTCGCCTGATAAAGCTGACAAGTTCTGTCACAACTAACAAAAATGACAGCTCTGACACTTTGACAAAAAGATAAGACATGGGACGTCACGAAAAGTCGGGTTCATATGCTTTTATACGGCCAGAAGGAGTGTCACCTAAGCCGCATGAACCTTATGCGGATCAAACATATGCGCCCCCAAAGTCTCCGAACTTCATGCGGCCAAGGGTGACTGTAACCCAAGCCGCATGAGCTTTATGCGGCCAAGATACAGAATCTATGAGGCTTAAATCCTTAAGCTATATGTGGGCTAAGGAAGTTTGCGACTTAGCCGCATGAGTGGAATGATGGACATAGCGGTGGAAGTGACAATATTTTGGGTCCTCCATTTCTGTCGCTCGGGGCTCGCGCCTTGGTGGAGGGAGCTGGATCCTACCCCCTTGTAAGAGCATCTCGAAGATAGGTTTGACATGACTATCTTCAAATGAGTAATTCGCCTTCGGCCACTGACCTTCCGCCTATTTTTGTTCGAACTTCTGGGTCGCATCAGCGACCATGGCCTGTTTGCCCTTATTGTCCTGGTTGGAGGTAGCGCCAATGTTGTTGTTGCTGGAGGTGGAGCCAGGACGTCTGCCCTTATCCTCTCCGTCTGGGAGGTGTAATCCCAATTGGCGAGCCTTCTTCAACTTTGCCTCTGTATTGGTAGCACTTATGATAAAGGTCGTCCAATCCCTGAACTGATCGTCACCCATCCAGAGGCTAATTGCGGGGAGCAACTTCTTCTGGCAGATTTTAATCAAAGAGCTCTCGGGATTGCCTTGGGGCAATCTCATTGCGGTGGAACCGCTCGATATAGTTCGTTGTTAGCTCCCTCTCTCCCTGAATGACGTCCATGAGAGATGACATCGTTACATCATGCCCCACTTTGTAGAATCTTTCCAGAAACATGTGCTTGAAGCCGTCAAAAGAATGGATGCAGTTATCGGAAAGGTTGCGGTACCAGTCGAACGCGATCCCCTCCATTGCTTCGATGAATAATCGCATGAGGATGGCGTCACTATGCGGCAAGTGGTCGGTTGTGACTTCAAAGTAAGTCATGTACCGACTAGCAGAGGTCTTTTCGTCATAAGAATCGATGTGGAACAGCTTGTACCATGGTGGAAAAGGCACATCTCTCCATACAACAGGATACGGTTGTGGTATTCTGAGATCCCAAGAGGAGTCTCGGGCATTGAACATTGCTCGAAGCTCCTGGACATCCCTTCTCGCCTCCTTAGCTTCGTCCGCAGCTGAAAGAACGGATGCTCCTAAAGGATCATCACCCAAAGGAGGAATGGTCGTATTGGAGTCCGCGTTGACTTTGGGTCCGAAGCTTGTTTGTTCGGGCGTCCTTGCTGGTTGAGTTGGCAAGGCGGCTTTGATTTCGTCTACAGACTTGACCAAGGACAGGAGGATGGCTTCAAGTACTTATAGATGTTGTCGATCAGAAGATGCTTTATGATCATCGTCAGCTATAAAGACTGTCCTCACGTTTGTAGAGGTGGAAGGGATCGTAGTAGAGGTGTTCTATGTTCCGTACCCTTGTATAGAGAAATCGTCGGGGAATGCCGGAATTCAACTTTCTCGGACTCGAAAGGGGTGCTACTCCCTGTGCAGGAAGCCGCATCATCTTGGTGAGGGTGGTGGCCCTCAGGGAAGTCCAAGTCTATTGTGCAGTTCTGGGGGACCTCTACCCCCTGTATGTGCTCTTGGTACACCGGGTTGTCGCATATATTAAGGGAACTGCTACCCCCAGCTTCGTCTACCCTTAAGGAGGCCGAAGGTGTACCCCCGGGTGTTGGAAACTTCTTTTTGGATCGAGTGCCTAAATAGACACCCCCTGTGGTTGTCAGTGGGAACCCTCTAGATGAGGGTCTCCTTGCAATACTAGCTGAGATTATCGGGCTGGAAGAGCCTGTCTTCTTTTCTTCCTTGCCAGGAGGAACCTTTTGAGTTGAATTACAGGAGGCAAAAGGAAACTCCTCGTCCCCCAGAATTTGCACATGTTTCTTGAGTTGTTGTCAGACAGGTGCTGGCTGCTAAAGTCGTTGGAAAACTGACTGTCGACCTTTAGGTGCTGCTGATTTTTCGCAGCAGTAGTTGATGATGACTCGGGTGCAACGACGTCCCGAGAGGGACTCATTACATGCCAATGTTGCCACCTTGCGTTTGTGAGTAATCACCTCACGCAAGTCGGTAGCAAACTGATCTACCTTTGCACCAAACTTATGGAATCGGGTATCCTGAGCGCACGGGTACTTAGGTATCATGTTTGCTCCATGATCCGTAGCTAGTAAAAGCACTTGCTCTGGATCGTTCGAAGGAGACTTTAAAGACCCACCCTGTCCGTTAGCCCTGGGGGACTGGACGCGGGTGGTTCTGTACAACTTTCCATCAGGAGCCCGTGTAACAGTTAATGGGGCCCGCTGATAGTCAGTAACTGGGACAGTTGACTGGGCTTGTTCGGCCCGCACTGCCCTAGACTTTTTTGACGTAGCACCCGAATGCGCATAATAAAAATAGTCCAGATTGATACATCCCACATTCTCAATGGGCCGCATGGAGTCGGGCCCGTATGAGAGACGGTTGAACACAGAGCTTCTGACAGGGCCGCATGAGACATCCTGTCTGAGGCTAGGATTGGCTGCCGCATGGGATATCTTCCTACGGCTAGAGCTGGCTGCCGTATAGGCCATCTTCCTGCTGCCAGAATTGGCTGTCGCATGGGCCATCTTTTTGCGGCCAGAGTTGACAGTAGCATGAGTTGTCTTCCTGCGGCCAGGGTTGGCTGCCGCATGAGTTGTCTGCCTGCGGCCAGACTTGGCTGCCGTATAGACAGACTGTCCATCTCTCTTATTCGGCTTCTTCTTAGTCCGCATGGATTTCCCTTGTGCCCCCAAACACTCAGCATCGTAGTATTTTCCTCTACTGGATTTAGGGACAGTGGGGTCCTCTATGGTCGAAAGCAAAGCCACAGGAGAGCTTTGGTCAATGTTGTAGGAACAAAATCGTAAAGCAGAATACTCTAGAGGGGGGTCACTACCAAAATAAGTCATATCAGCGACGTATTTAGCGACTCCAAGGTAGAACATCGCTAATTTTTGGGGGTTTAGCGACGTTTAACTAAGACGTCGCTGTTGGTCGCCAACAGCAACTACTAGTGACGTCTAGCGACTATATTTTGTTAAATGGGAACCGGCGTCGCAAGTTCGTCGGTACACGTCGCTGATATAACGACGCATAGCGACGCAATTTAAGCGGCGTCGCCGTTTATTAAATATCAGCGACGTTTAGCGACGTCCTTTTCGGACGTCGCTAAACGTTTCATATATGCTGCAAGGGTTTCCTTTTCGATCATTCACAAAATTTCCCCCCAATTTCTCGTGCGCTCCTTCTCCGCGGCGCTCCTCCGACTATTTCCCTCCTCCGGCCTCCTCCTCCGCGATGCTCCTCCGGCGATCTCCCTCCTCCGTGACGCTCCTCCGGCGATCTCCCTCCTCCGGCCTCCTCCTCCTCCTCCTCCTCCTCCTCCTCCTCAGGTAGCTCCCCCATCTCTCTTTCTCTCTCACACACACACACATTCTTCCCTGTCCCCGCTTCCCAGTTTAGGATTCAAATTTGATGTGTGTGTTTTCGTGAAGTTGGACACTTCGTGTCCACTTATGTGGACACGAATCAACCCCCTGACACGTACACATGTGGGGGGTGACACTTCTGTACAACTGATTTGGGTTTTTATTGGTTTTCCAGTTCGGATTTGGGGTTTTTGAATTCTTTTCACTGATACATTAAAATCAGTCCTGACACTGTAAATTCAAACTGATATTTCAATTTTGGGTTTAAATTTGATTGTGAGATTCAATGTTTAAAAGTATTTTTGAATTCGAATATTAATAAACAAACTGTGATTAAATGGAATATGGAGAACTGAAAACTGGGATTTGATTTTAGAATTTAAACTGAGATATGGGTTGAAGGGTTAGTGAGTGAATGTACTAGGCAGTAATTGGATATGGCACTTGGCCTATGTTTTGGTTCAGAGTTCGGGTGTTTGGGTTGTTATATCTGATTATATATAATTCAATATGTATGCACTTATGTAAGTGTGTTCATATAGGTTTCAAGATGTCAGTGGTTAAGATTTCAGTATTAGTTATCAACATTGGTAGCAGTATCATGTTACCCTAGGTATGATGGCTTGGCTAGTTCATGTTACCCAAAGGAAATTTGTCTATTGATATGGACTTAGATAAATTCTTATTGGGAAATGATATTGGAATAAGGATTAACCTGAGAATAGGCTTAACTGAACAGTGATATCTGTTAGCAACTGTTTTCTGAGTTTGAATGTCAGGCATTTTGGGAAAATGGTGAGATACACCAAGTTAGACACTGTCCCTACAGCCATTCGACTGGCGAGGTAGAAATCTATGTACGACATTTGCTATAAGGACTTTGCATTAATCTACGGTACGACATCGTGATCAGGACATAGTTCCTGCCGCCATTCGACTGGCGAGGCAGAAACTATGTAGCCGTAGATAAAGTTGACTGTCCTCCGATCCCCATCCCTCGGCAATGATAATACGACAACCTATCACTACATCTTTTAGTAGTAGATAATGTCTTAGTATTACATTTTGTGTGTTCATCTTATTGATTCTGTTACATCCTTCAGATACTATATTCGATAAGAACATATACTACACCATATGTACAGAACATAGATGATTCACACAAATGTATGCTAGAATGAATTTTACGTTGTGTTCTGAGCCATCCGTTCTCACACTTGACAAAAAATCGAATATAACCTTTTTATCTGCCATTCGACTGGCGAGATAGAAATCTATGTACGACATTTGCTATAAGGAATTTGCATTAATCTACGGTACGACATCGTGATCAGGACATAGTCCCTGCAGCCATTCGACTGGCGAGGCAGAAACTATGTAGCCATAGATAAAGTTGACTGTCCTCCGACCCCCATCAGTCGGCAATGATGATACGACAACCTATCACTACATCTTTTAGTAGTAGATAATGTCTTAGTATTGCATTATGTGGGTTCATCTAGATTCTGTTACATACTTCAGATGCTAGATTCGATGAGAACATATACTACACCATATGTATAGAACATAGATGATTCAAAGTAATGTATGCTAGAAAGAATTTTGGGTTGTGTTCTGAGCCATTCGTCCCCACACTTGGCAATTATGCATGTAAAATATATCGTTGAAGAACATAAAACTTGTGGTCGTACAATCGTCACTTTCGTGCGTCAGTTCATGTCGGTCTTCACTTTCTGCAGTAATTATCTTAAAATGGATATGAATTACTATCTGCGGAACAGTTTGTGGATGTACAATCATCATCCTGATGAATTATTATCTGTGTCAATCTTTGCAGAATTATCTTAAAATGGATATGAATTACTATCTGCGGAACCGTTTGTGGATGTACAATCGTCATCCTGATGACATGTGCGGTGTGCGGGATGAATTTATACAGGGTGTGCAACAGTTCCTGCAGTTTGTCAAGGCGTTCCCTCAATACATGGACCGTACAAAAATTAAGTGTCCATGTGTGAGATGTCGCAATTTGAAATATCATTCGGAAGTGGATGTGACATATCATTTGTATTCGAGGGGTTTCATGCCAAATTATTATCAGTAGAACGACGATGGAGATATAGAATATAATGATGCATTATTGAAAGTCTTCAATGCTCTTGGAAAGCCTTCTGGAAAACTGAAAAAGAGATATTTGAATGATGAGGAACTAAAGGCTGCCCAGTTATATATATTACTCAACTGCGAGGAGGATGAAGTGGAAAAGCTAGAGTGGTAAGTGAAAATCTTCAACGTTCAAGTCATCTATTTGTTGATTACGTTATTATAATTTAACGAGTATATCCCGATATTTATTGGTTTTCAGCAAATTTAATGATGATGTGAGGTCAAGTAGACCATACATTGCAGATGAAGAAGTAGAAGAAGAAATGAGACTTCATTTTCCGTCTTGGTTGACTGGATATGTACGTAAGAAGCTAGTTAGAATCTTCCTCCATTCACAACTGCACAAGAAATAACTTAATATTGAACTTAATTTTGTATCTTCACGTGTTTAGGTCGATCGTTCGGACGTCATCCTTGTGAATGAATCTATTAGAACTCTTGCCAAAGGACCAATTTATGTCGTCAAAATATGGCCAAGTTATTGCGTGAATGGGTTTAAGTTCAAGTCAACAAATGCTCTCATCAGAGATAGCTTCCTGGATCTTGATTCCACAAAAAATAGTTGCTTGTGTATCAAATCTACAAACTGCAAAGATGTCACTCCAGGCAATGATTTCTATGGCGTCTTACGGAAGATCGTGGAATTGACGTACAACTATGGCATAGAGCCTGCCAAGATCGTGTTGTTCAAAGTTGATTGGTTCGATCCCATACAAGATCAAGGATGGAAAATTGACAAGCATGGTCTTGTGGATATTAACTACCGTCGTCGATACCAAGGATACGAACCATTTATCCTAGCAAGTCAAGCTCAACTCGTATATTTTACAACATATCCTAGACGGAGAACAACGAGGTACGACTGGTAGGCAGTATGCAAGACTAAAGCCAGAAATACCTACGACGTCGACGAAGTGGCTTATCAGGAGGACGAGCTGCCTCTTGTACCAAATACAGTTGATGTCGACTCAGCAGAAGTTCCTCATTCAATATCTACTTGTGTAGAAGATGTACAAGTATCCGAAGGGGAAGACGAAGGAGATGCTAGTGACGATGAGGAGGAAGAGGAAGAGCCGTGTCCTTAGGTGGGCAGAGAGCTCCGTTACCAGAGGATGGCTCCGGACCATCGTCTGACCCGAGCACTCCATTGTACCATACGGTCGCAGGTTCGGGTGGCAGTACACCTGCGATGAGCAGTTCCAGGCTTGCTGATCATACTCCTTCCCCTAGCCTTCCTACCGCTGACAGCAGCATGGCGGGTGGGGAGCAGGTGGAGGAGGTAGTCCCTACTCCCGCCCGGGTGGATCCATACTAGAGCGACCCTCCATGCGCACCTCAGGACGCGACGAGGATGGAGATTTGGGCCGATGGTCCTACGAAGTAAGTTAAATGAATATATATATATATATTTTTATGCATGTCTGTATATCTATATATATTCATTAATACGTCGGTTATCATTGTATACAGATATCGTCCCTCATCGGTACAGAGAGCGTTGGGCTCCTTTCTAAGGTCCAACTATAGGGGTTCGTGGATCAACTACTCGGATGCCTCGGAAGAGAGGAAGGCATTCTGGTTTGCCCACTTCAAGGTTACTAAAGATTGTTAATTTAGTATGATCAATATAATTTTAAGCATTTTTTAGAACTTATTATTTTAATTTGTAATTCTTGTAGAGGACTTATTTTTATCCATCACACTGGGCCGAGCAGATTGAGAGGCAGTTTCCTGCCGTCGCCGCCAAGTTGATCCGTGATGCAATTGACGATCAGAAAGCTCGTCAGTGCTCCAGAAAGCCGATTGCTGGTTGGATCACACCTGACCAGCGGACCACGATGAGGGGTCGATTTGAGGAGCCCCGGTACAGAGAGCGGTCGGAGAAGGCGAAGGCGGCTAGGACGAGGGCCGAAAAGTGGTGTGGTGGATCGATTCCTATGACGGAGCATTTCCGTCGTCTGGTATGTAATTTATTATAATATATAAGATTTTATTGATAGTAGGAGTATATAATTTTCTATTTTACTAAAGAATAAAATATAACAAACACACAGGTACAGAGGGGTGAGGACGCAAACATGGTGACCGTCTTCCTGGCCATCCATCGGAAGGACGGGAAGCTCATCGACGACCGGGCTACTCAGAGCTATGTAAGTACTAATTTAGATTTTGTTAATTTTTAACACAACTTGAAGAATATACAGATAACCATATAGTTAATAATAATTAAATACTTTAGACATTTTTTAGGCTAATTTAGGTAAGTACTGATTTATAGAGATGCACAATAATTTCTAGGACGAGTTTGTTAGGCTACGTGAGCGTGCGAGTGCTAGTGCACAGGCAGAGGGAGGGGTTGGTACATTGCAGCCCTCTCCGCCTCAGTCGGAGGACGAGCTCTGGAAGACCGCTGTTGGTGGTCTTCAGAGGGGTACGTACTACGGTACGGGGTCCTACGGTGCATTTGTTACGATGCAGACATCCAGGGCTCCCTCTGCCAGTGCGCATTCACAGCCGTCACAGGCCGAGTCGTCCCGAGTCGAGGGTACCATTGTCCGCCAGATTGCTGAGCTGTACGACGATATGCTGAAGAGGATTTCTGAGCAGCCAGGGTCTCAGGCACAAGGGGACGCTGCGTCGGTCACCGTACGCTTTGACGAGCTCGAGCGCACCGTGAGGCACGTACAGGGGACGCAGGAGTCCATTCACGACACCGTTACTAGGATAGCGGCTTGTATGGAGCAATACAGCGCCAGACTGCTAGCCCTAGAGGAGACGTGGACGCATCCATCTCCAGCGGTTACACTGCCTCCTTCTCCAGCGGTTACACTGCCTCCTTCTCCAGCGGTTGTATTGCCTCCTCCTTCATCGTCGTCGGTGGTTCTTACACCGGAGCAGTATGCTTACCTTCTTTCCAGGAACGGTGATGCTCCTCCTGATTAGCCGTAGTCGATATATATATATATATTGTTGTGTGATGGCCCATTGTTGGGTCTTTTATGTGGTTATACATACATTATTCTTATGTGGAGCATTATGTTTGACATTGTTGTTACAATTTTTCATATATCTGTGTTGATTGATGAGATTGTGTTTCAAACGTGTTCGTGATTATGTGTATCTATGTTGTTTGATACTGTGTTCGTGATACACACCGTCGCTGTTTGATACTTTGTGTTCGTGATACACACCGTCACTGTTTGATACGCATTTGTGTTCATGATTGTGTATCTGTGTTGTTTGATACTTTATGTATCTGCTGCAAATGTTGTAGGGGATACTGCAAATGCTGTATTTTTTATATTTTTTTCAAAATTAGCGACGTTCAGCAACGTGCCACGACGAAAGTTAACGTCGCTAACTGTGATGAACACTGTCGCTGATCGTCACTAAACGTCGCTACATACGACGTCGCTAAACGTCGCTATATGTCGGTACTATAGCGACGTAAAAACTTCGCAGAACGTCACAATTTGGCTCTCAAGCCAGGTCAGCATCGATACATGTAAAATTTGCTCAACGTTGCTAGGTGACGTCGGTAACTGCAGTCGTTTTACGTCGCTGGTAGTCGCTGAATTAGCGACGTGTATGCGTCGCTAAGTGTCGTCACAATAGCGACGTATTGCGATGTTGAGTTGTTTAGCGACTAGGTTAATTGCGAAAATGTCCAAACGTCGCTAAATACGTTGCTAATTGAAATTAGCGACGTATTTTCCCTATTTAGCGACGTCCTGCGGCGTCGCTGATTTGACAGATTTTAGTAGTGGGTGAATAGAGTATGCAGTAGAATATTGCTAATTAAAAATCTCGTTAGCAGTTAGATCACAGATATAATAATAATCACAAAGTAAATTACAGAAATAAAAGAGTGATCAGAAGGCAAACACAAACACCGAGATTTATATTGGTTTCCCTCTTGTGAGGACTAGTCTAGTCGGAAGAACTCTAGCATCCAGTTGAATCCACTATTGGAAAATTCTGAAAGTTTTCATACAAAGTCCTTGCAACTTCTACAGACGCGAGGTTTGATACGAAGAACTCGACCAACTTCAATTGTGAAGAGTTATTTCTTCAATCAAGCCTCTGATTACAATCGCTCTGAAACTTCTAGACCGCACCGCACTGGCAAATCGACTAGAGGATTGTAACTGGCTTGGGATTTGAAAATGGAAGCTTTTAGAACTCTTTGGAAGAAATGTAAGCTTTAGAAGAGAAGATATTGAAAGTGAATTGGTGATTTGAAATGATCGAAATCCTTCTCTATTTATAGTTTTTCCAAAGACAGAACTTTGACAGAATTCGGGCAGAATTCAGACAGAACTCTTTTTAACAAACCGCAATTGAAGGGAGACCAAGTTCAAAATCAAACGTTCACATAACGTTCAACTTGGCCGAGCTCTGGTCGAACTCTGGCCGAGTTCTGCTAGGGTTCTGCCAGTTGATTTTGAGAAAAATCATTTTAGCTTTTTGAAAAGTCCTTCAGAAGCTTTTTGTAAAAAGGAATTTTTCCAAAACATAGGTCATTTTTAAAAGGATAGGGTGATTTTGAAAAACGATTCCGGACTGCCTATTTGCTAGTACGACTTGGTGTACAATGTATTCCTAGACTCAATAAAATGAAAAATTATATTGCTTTGAAGGAAATACATTCTGAATGGCAAACAGCTTCGGTCTTGAACATAGTAGATATCCATCATTGAGCAGTATCCAAAATATCGTAGGTAAACATCTGAATTGACTGGCATTGATATCGTGACAGAGTTTGATCAATTATTAAAATCAGGTTTGACCATGACCAATGGGCCAATAATCTCCCCCATTTTGATAATTGACAAACCTTGCCGATATAACAACTAAGTTTGGATCAATTCAAAAATGTATCAAAAAAATTGTTCATAACCTGTATTCATGAAGATGTTAGATCTTATTTCTCCCCCGTTGTCACTTAGCAAAATAATTGCAAAAGAGAAAGCTCCCCTGCATTAAATGCGTAAGTAACAAACAGTGAAGAAACACAAATAAAATTATATAAGAACATTTATCACAGGCATGGTATAAACAGTGAATAAAATAGACAGATATAAAACAACACAGGCATGGTATTTGTCACAGGCAGTTAATATGAAGCATAAAGAAAGATAATGCTAGAAGAAAGCTGAAACAAATAAAGTGCTGAATAATAAACTAAGCCAAACTGAGGCATAAAAACAACTGTCTATGTAAGTCAGATAGCATAACAAAAATAAGAGTACTGATAATATCTTGGAATGTCGGAGCATTTCTAAGTAAACATAAGACAAAGTATCAGTCTCAATATATAACATCTCAAAAATCATCATCCTCATCATCATCATCATTGGCTGCAGCGCCAGCATGTCCAGATGGACCAGCTCCAGAAGTACCAGCTCCAGAAGTATGAGGAGTGGCACCAGAAGTACGATACCAATCATAGGCGTTCCCTGGCTGGAACAGAGAGTGGACCGCCTCATCATCAATACGGTAGCCAAAAATAGAAGGGTCTCAAGGTAGAGAGCTAGCAGAGTGACCCGTCTGTGCAAATCTCAGATCGGCGAAGGAGTTGGCAATAGCCTGAAACCGAGTCACGTCATGGAACTCATGTTCCCTAGAAGTGTCAACATAAAATGACTGCTGATCTGAAAGATGCTGATGAATACCCTCAAAGGTCATAGGGTAAGACTGAAGAGGACCAGGTGCTGTGGGAGTAGGTGCAGGAGGAGCAGGTATAGTAGATGGAGGAACAGTGCCAATGCTGCGACGAGAGAGTTTGAGGAACTTGGGCTCAGGGTCCAGAGCACACAAGCGGATAAGTTAATATCGAATCTCTGAAAGATGCGTGGGATGATCATCGCATAAGAGAGGTTGCGGTCTCTTCTGCGACATCTACCCATCATCTGAATGATAGTCTTTGGGACAGAGAAAGGAATCCCCTTAAGAATGTGATATAGAGTAGAAAGCTCAAGTGCAGTGACATCATCTTTGGAAGTGGATTTTGGAAGTAAAGTGGAATAGATGATGCGAAGTAATTCGTAGTTAAACAAGTTCAAGTTATTGGCTTTGAACTTTCCAGGACGAGCATGTGCGGGCGCACAAAGCTTATTCTTGAAACTAACGAGGGTCGTACCATCGGAAAAATCAAAATCAGTGATGTAATCAAGCGGGGCACCTTCGTTTGGAATACCAAGGATTTATGCTAACGTTTTATCAGTAAACTCGATATCCATCCCTCCGACACATGTTCTCGCGGTAAAAGTGTCTAACACAAAATTACAGTAAAATAATCTAATGGCATTAGTAGCTATAGGGAATTATAAAGAAACAAAGTGTTGTAACCCTAATGCCTCAAAGTAAGGACGGTGGTCAGAAAAGATAGTCCATTTGATTGGAGATCCGGTACAAATAGTACGCATAATGAAATCGGCATACCATAATAAGGCTTGGTCGGGAGTTTTGAAGTAAAACTCGTCTGATGTACCATCATTCGATTGGACCGGAGAAAAGAGGGATTCCGTATGCGGATCCGAAGACGATGCCTCTTCACTGGCATTGGTCTTCTTTCTCTTGAAAGGATTGAATCCCTTAGGCATTCTATCCCAAAATCTAGAAACCATAACAATTGAAAAGTGGAGGAGAAAAGGAATTATACCTTCCGAGAATTGGATATGCTGTAGAGAACAAAATTCTCCGCACGAATCCAAAGTTTGGACGAAGATCTCTACGTGGATTGGAAGAAGGAAGGTGGAGACGAACTAGGGTTTAGGGGGCACGGCTGCTGCTGTTTTGATGATGTTTGGAAGAATGAAGAAGAGGGGGCCTCGGGTTCTGACTGCTACATATATATACCCAGCCGAATACTGGCCGAATTCGGACCGAACTCGGGCCGAATTCGCCAAGGGTTGCCTGGCTATATATATATAAAAATAATAATAATGAGGCCACATCTTTTGCATTAATTTGTTTCAAATGTTTAATTCAGAGTTTAGTAATTTTAAATCTTAAAATAATATAATTAATATTATTTTAGAAATTAATATTCTTTACTCAGCATCTGTCTCAGATTAGCTGTAGGAGTACTGTCCCTGCTAACGGAGATTCACCGGGGAACTCTTAAATACCGCTTCGCTTCGACCGTAGTCGTGGTGACAGATATACTCTTTTTAGGCTTGTCTCGAAAACAGTTATTGAGTATCGAATAAATAATTAATAAATCAAATTAATTAATATTATTGACATCTAAAATTTCTAATTTTCGACGTAAATAATTTAAACGATCTTCCGCTAGAGGTTTTGTGAGTATGTCAGCTAATTGATTCTGTGTGTCTATGTATACAAGGTCTATATCTCCATTTTGTTGATGATCTCTAAGAAAGTGATGTCTAATCTCGATATATTTAGTACGAGAGTGACATACTGGATTCTTAGTCAAATTAATAGAACTAGTGTTGTCACAGAAAATGGGTATGTGTATAAAATGCAATCCATAGTCTTCTAAAGCTTGTTTCATCCATAAAATTTGTGCACAACAAAGTCCTGTGGCGATATACTCAGCCTCTGTTGTTGATAATGCAACAGAATTTTGCTTCTTACTAAACCAAAAGACTAGAATTTTTCCTAGAAAATGACATGTGCCGCTAGTGCTTTTTTTATCTACTTTGCATCCGACAAAATCAGCATCAGAATAACCGGTTAGGTCAAATGACGTAGTTTTGGGATACCATAAGCCGACAGAAGAGTGCCTTTAAGGTATCAGAAGATACGCTTAACTGCGCACAAATGTGATTCCTTAGGATTAGCTTGAAAGCGTGCACATAAGCAAACACTAAATATAACGTCTGGTCGACTAGTAGTTAAATACAGTAAGCTACCGATCATACCTCGATACTTACGTATGTCGACATGTTTGCCTTGTTCATCAATATCAAGCTTGGTTGAAGTCGCCATTGGAGTGCTAAGTGGCTTGACTGCTTCCATGTCGAACTTCTTTAATAGATCCTTTGTGTACTTTACTTGATTTATGAACGTCCTATTGTTGGTTTGTTTGATTTGCAGTCCGAGAAAGAATTTCAGCTCTCCCATCATGCTCATCTCAAACTCATTCTGCATACACTTTCAAAATTCTTGACAAAGAGATTCATCAGTAGATCCAAAAATAATATCATCTATATAGACATAAATTAAAAGAATGTTGTTATTCAAAGATTTTATAAACAAAGTAGTGTCAACCTTTCCCTTTGAGAATCCGTTATCAAGTAGAAAAGAGCTTAGACGATCGTACCAAGCACGAGGGGCTTGTTTTAAACCGTATAAGGCTTTCTTGAACTTGAAAACATATTCAGAAAATTTAAAATCAGTAAAACCAGGAGGTTGAGCTACATAAACTTCTTCTTTTATAAAACTATTTAAAAAATACGCTTTTGACATCCATTTGAAATAATTTAAAATTATGAAAACATGCAAATAAACATAACATGCGAATGGATTCTAATCTCGCAACTGGGGCATAAGTCTCATCGTAGTCGATACCTTCTTCTTGATTGTATCCTTGAGCTACGAGTCGAGCCTTATTACGAGTTACTAAACCATTCTCGTTCAGTTTATTTCGGAATACCCATCGGATACCAATGACCGGATGATCAATGAGCTTGGGAACAAGTTCCTAAACTTGATTTCGTTCGAATTGGTTTAATTCCTCTTGCATAGCATCTATCCAAAAATTATTTCTACATGTTTCATCAATATTTTTGGGTTCAAACTGCAAAACAAAAGCAACACAAGAAGCTCTATCTTTATTAGAGGAACGAGTACTTACACCCTTGGTAATCTCACCAATTACCAAGTCCTTTGGATAATTAGCCAAGAATCTCATCTCTTTTGGTGTAGTCTCAGGATTGCTAGTTCCGGCTTCTTTGCTTGGAGGTTCATCAGATGCTTGATGTGATGGTTCTGTATCTCTGTGTGAAGGTTTTGCAGTAGCTATACTTGGTGTGATTATGTCTTCATTGTCATCATCGTCTAAGTGTTGATTTATCTCATCAAACTTGACATTGATTGATTCTTCGATGATCATGGTTCTTTTGTTGAAGACTCTGTATCCTTTGCTCTTTGCTGCATAACCTAAAAATATACCTTCCTCGGCCTTTTTATCAAATTTACTCAAATTGTCTTTAGTATTAAGAATAAAACATTTACAACCAAAAATCTTAAAATATGAAATATTTGGTGTTCTATCAAACCATAGTTCATAGGGAGTCTTCTTCGATATAGGTCGAATTAGAACCCTATTGAGAATATAGCATGCTGTATTTACAGCTTCAGCCCAAAAGTATCTAGGTAGACTAAACTGTTTTAACCTTACTCTAGCCATTTCAGAAAGAGTTCTGTTCTTACATTCCACAACTCTATTTTGTTGTGGAGTCCTAGGGCAAGAGAATTCATGCAAATAATCGTGTGTGTCACAAAATTGCTTGAATTCTGCATTCTCAAATTCGCCACCATGATCACTACGAATGCGAGTAATCATGAATCCTTTTTCATTCTGTACTTTCTTGCAAAAGGTGACGAATTCTGATAATGCATCGTTCTTGCGTACAAGAAAATAAACCCATATATATCTAGATAAATCATTTATAAAGACAAATGCATATAACTTACCACCTAGACTAGCAATTCTACTGGGTCCAAATAAGTCCATATACAACAGTTGTAAAGGTCTAGTGGTACTTACAGCGTTCTTGGATTTGAATACGGATTTGGTAGCTTTGTTCTTTTCACATTCACTACATACCGTATCCTTCTTGAAAGAAATGTCCGGTAAGCCGCGTACCAACTTCTTTGTAGATAGTCTTGAAATTGTATCCATGTTTGTATGGCCGAGTCTCATATGCCATAGTTGACTCTCGATGCTTTTGGCCATCAAACATCTACCTGCTTTGTTAGCATCTTCCAACAAATAGAAAACATATATGTTGTCTTCCCTAATACCTTCAAATATAGTACTACTTGTTGAACTATCAACTATAGTATATTTATCTTTGACGAAGTTAATACCATAACCGTGATAAGCTAAATGGCTTATGCTGAGCAGATTATGTTTTAACTCAGTAACTAGACATACATCTTTAATCACTGGATAGGAAGCCTTACCAATGTCACCGATACCGATTATGTACCCTCTTAGATTATTATCGAAGGAGACATATCCTTCTTTATTCTTCTTCGACAGTGTTGCAAATAGTAAAGCGTCACCGGTCATGTGCCGTGAGCAACCGCTGTCGAGGATCCATTTGCTCCTAGCATGTGAAGGGCGTCCCACCTATAAAATAATTTGCAGATGAAACTCTTGGTACCTATTTCTTGTAGGGTCCTGACTGGTTAGTTTTTGGCATCCATACATAAACATTTAAATCAACTAACTTTTTGATTCTACATGTAGAAGATATATGACCAATGAGGCCACAATAATGACATTTAGCATGTTGAGTGTTGAAAGTAGTATGAGGTGCATGATTGGTAGGTTTTGGTTTTCTAGTATAGAAGAATGCATGCCTATTTATCTTATTGGGCATAGTTTTGGTATGGTTTGGTCTGACAATGTTGGGCGTGTTCTGATGATTCAGTAATTGACACGTGTTAGAATAGGAAGCAACAACTTCAGGTCGTTTTCCTAAACTAATTTCTAACTTTTTGGAAGTGTCATATAATCTAGTATAGTCAGTGTGAGTGATTCTAATCTGACCTGTGCACACTGGAGACTCTTTCTCTCCTTAGATAGGTCTTCTTTTAACTAGATGATAGTTTGGTCTTTTTCTTCGGATAGCTTAACAGTCTCGTGTAACAACAATTTAATAGAAGAAAGCTCACCAGACTCATTTGAAGAGTCATTATTTCTAACATGATCTAATTGGTTGGTAAGTCTTCCTATTTCACCTTTGTACTCTTTGAGTACCTTCTTAGAGGTTTCATATTTACTACGCAGTTTTCTGTAATCATTTAGCAGGTCACTGAAAGCCTCTCCTAGTTGCTCAAAGGTGAAATCATCATAAGGATCAAAAAGAGGATTAATGATTACCTGATTGCAAGCCATCAAGCATACATTTGCAACGTCATCTGATTGTTCGTCTTCTGAGTCGCTGGCTTCACTTTCATACCATATGCTTGTGTTGGCGTACTTCTTTGATGTAGATTTCTTCAGGTAGCCTTTGTCATATTTGCTGCTTTTCTTTGATGATGATGTTGTGGGACAATCTTTCTTCATGTGTCCTTTCTTCTTGCATCCGTAGCAAATAGGATCTTCCTCGTTGTTGTTGTCGTTGCTGTCTTTTGTTCTCCTGTTAAATCTCATGAACTTCTTGAATTTTATTACCAGAAGAGCTTGATCTTCAAAGTCGGAGTCGCTATCGTCAGAATCATCTTCGATGGTTCTTCTATGTTGAGCCTTGAGAGCGATCGACTTCTCTGACTTCTCCTTTGGCGTAGCATCTTCAAAGTCTTGAAGTTCTAACTCGTGAGTGAGTATCTTACCCATGAGTGTTTCTAGAGACATTGTTGAGAGGTCGTTCCCTTTAATGATTGTTGTAGCCTTTGGAATCTAGTTCTTTGTAAGGGCTCGTAGAAGTTTGTGAATCTTCTCATGGTTACTAAAATCCTTGCCTAGTGAACACAGAGGATTTACAATATCTAAGAATTTTGTAAACATCTGAGTGACGGATTCACTTGGCTTTATTTTGAACGCCTCGTACTCCTGAGTAAGTCTGCTGATCTTTAACTCCTTGACTTGTGTTGTTCCTTCATGGGTTACTTCGATAAGTTTCCACACCTCGTTTGATGTTGTGCAAGTAGACACCTTGTTGAATTTAGTTCTGTCTGAAGCACAAAATAGATCGTTAATAGCACATGTGTCAAAACTGGCCTTTTTCTTTTCATCCTCTGTATATTTGTCATGGGATTTTTCAACTAAAACACCATCAACATTAATACGATGGGGCTTTCTATAGCCATCAATAACTACAGACCATAAGTCAAAATCAAGAGATTTCAGAAAGAAACTCATACGTGTTTTCCAATAAGTGTAGTTTGTGCCGTCAAACAGTGGAGGTCTGTTTGTGGCTTGGCCTTCACTTGTGAATTTCATAGTTGCCATGTGTAATGCTGTGATCTATATAACAGTTGAATATAACTGCAATTTTACCTTACTTTACCTTTATAACCTGCTCTGATACCAATTGTAGGAACAATTGGAATCAGAATATAACCTGCTCTGATACCAATCAGGAGAGCCTGCTCTGATACCAATTGTAGGAACGAAATCGTAAAGCAGAATACTCTAGAGGGGGGGGGGGTAAATAGAGTAGGCAGCGGAATATTGCTAATTAAAAATCTTGTTAGCAGTTAGATCACAAATATAATAATAATCACAAAGTAAATGACAGAAATAAAAGAGTGATCAGAAGGCAAACACAAACACCGAGATTTATACTGGTTTTCCTCTTGTGAGAACTAGTCCAGTCGGAAGAACTCTAGCTTCCAATTGAATCCACTATTGGAAAATCTCATAAGTTTTCATACGAAGTCCTTGCAACTTCTACAGATGCGAGCTTTGATACGAAGAACTCGACCAACTTCAATTGTGAAGAGTTGTTTCTTCAATCAAGCCTCTGATTACAATCGCGCTGAAACTTCTAGACCGCACCGCACTGGCAAATCGACTAGAGGATTGTAACTGGCTTGGGATTTGAAAATAGAAGCTTTTAAAACTTTTTGGAAGAAATATAAACTTTAGAAGAGAAGAGATTGAAAGTGAATTGGTAATTTGAAATGATCGAAATCCTTCTCTATTTATAGTTTTTTCAAAGACAGAATTCTGATAGAATTTGGGCAGAATTCGGACAGAACTCTTTGTAACAAATCACAACTGAAGGGAGACCAAGTTCAAAATCAAACGTTCACATAACGTTCAACTTGGCCGAACTCTGGCTAAACTCTGGCCGAATTCTGGCCGAACTCTGGCCGAGTTCTGCTAGGGTTCTGCCAGTTGATTTTGAGAAAAATTATTTTGGCTTTTTGAAAAGTCCTTCAGAAGCTTTTTGTAAAAAGGATGTTTTTCAAAAACATAGGTCATTTTTAAAAGGATAGAATGATTTTGAAAAACGATTCTAGATAGCCTATTTGCCAGTACGACTTGGTGTATAATATATTCCTAGACTCAATAAAATAAAAATTATATTACTTTGAAGGAAATACATTCTGAATGGCAAACAACTTCGATCTTGAACATAGTAGATATCCATCGTTGAGCAGTTTCCAAAATGTCGTATGTAAATATCTGAATTGACTTGTATTGATATCGAGACAGAGTTTGATCAATTATTAAAATCAGGTTTGACCATGACCAATGGACCAACAACTGTCTTGGGCTACAAAAGGAGCTTCTTCGAGAACTTGGTCGGGGGCAACAGTTTTGTGCGCCGACGTCCTGCAAGTCCTCTTTGGGTTGGCTCGCTTCTGTGACGGGCTGGCACTCCCTTCAGAGAGCAATTCTTTGAAGGCTTGTTGGTCAAAACGAACCACAAGCATCTACTGTGTAGAGCCGAGCTTGGACGCGTCAGATTATGTCACCAACTTCTCATCAAAGAGAAGGATGTCCCCAGCAGAGCCGTCATCGTGTTTGCCATTAAAAAATTAAGGACAGGTATTACAGGAACACTAAAATTGATTGCAAACTCTCTTGTACAAAGAAAAGCCTAGAAAGAAATCCTAGGAAAAAATCTAAGTACAATTGTTTAGTTTTGATTCTGGGGTGACGGGAGAGGCTCGGGAAAGTGTTATCAACTCTGCCTTACTCCTTGGACTATCTGACGCTGTCCTTAGCTCTTGAAGAAATTGCTTTTCGAAGGTTGCCAGCCTTTTGCTGGGGTGTGGCACCCTGCTATTTATAGTAGTATGTATGTTGAGCCGCATAGATGGCCTGTGGCCACATGGCTAATTAGCACGTGAAGACCCGTTCTTTGGCCGCCATCTGTTTATTTGTTGGGATTTTATTGCAGCAAATCTGGGTAGGTAAGACTTGGTCAGCCTGCCACGTGTCCTGTCGCAGGAATCATTTTGAGCCGCATGAGTCTCTCAGTTTTCGACCATGTGGGGCCGCATGAGACTCATGCGGCTTAAGTCGCAAACTTCCTTAGCCCACATATAGTTTAAGGATTTAAGCCGCATAGATTCTGTATTTTGGCCGCATAAAGCTCATACGGCTTGGGTCACAGTCACCCTTGGCCGCATGAAGTTCGGAGACTTTGGGGCTGCATATGTTTGATCCGCATAAGGTTCATGCGGCTTAGGTGACACTCCTGGCCGCATGAAAGCGTGTGAACCCTGCTTTTGGTGACGTCTCACGTCTTATCTTTTTGTCAAAGTGTTAGAGCTTTTATTTTTGTCAGTTTTGACCAAACTTGTCAGCTTTATCAGACGAACTGATCCTTTTGGCCGCATATCTTTCTTCTGTAGCTGGTTGTCGACGGGCCGCATAAGGCACTGAATCTGTCATGCGGCTTTTCTTTATGCAGACCGGTTTGACCCAAAGTACATATACGGTAAATTATGATCCGCATGAACCCCATATTTTCTATGCTTCTACAGAAGCTGCACTGCAGAAACAAGCTACATGCTCGTCTCGTTTCGGACATGTTTCTGCCACAACACAAAACATATACTCCAAAATATACTACAAAATGTTAAAATCAAAGTTTGTCCGTATCAACGCCCATATCGTGTTGTATCTGTGTCTCTGTCCAACATATTTCAAAGTATTCACCAGTTAAGCCCTTTTTTCTTGCATGTTAACTTTGTTCTGAGGAATTCAAAACCTTTTTTGTAGATAATTAGTGGAAGAAAATCAACCATTAAACCTCTCTAAATACTGATCAACATTAGTTGGCAGCAATACAAAGTAAACTTCGTTATCAAGACTATTGAGAGGTAGACCTCACCATGTGAAGCTACTACATTTGTTTACCTATTCGGACCGTTTGCAAGGAACACGTACACACATAAACAACTTCAAGGACACGAGATCCTCCAAAAAACAAATACACATATAAGAAAAATAGATGACAACAATGAAACTGAAACAAAAAATAGAATTATGAAAGATTTTAAATTGATTCAGAGTCTCAGACCTGTGCTATTAGAAACAGTAGGATCATTCAACAAATCTTTCAATTCCTTCAAAATTTGCGTTGAAGCCATTGATCACAAACCTACAAACATCAAAAACAACAAGCGAACCATTTGATCACCGAAACCTTAAAAATTGATCGAATCGACCAAGGAACCCTAATAAAATCGAGGAAAAAAAGGGATTTGGGGGGATTTGAAAGAGATTTCATACTTCATCACATTCGACTGCTTCTTCCTCCATAACTTTGACACCCACCTGTACGCCCCTTAATTTTTTTAAAAAATACACAAATTAGAACCCCACCCCAAATTTTTAAAATAAAAGAGGATGAGAAGTGAAACCCTAGCTAGCTAGCATAGCTCACCCATGGTAGATCTATCACGTGTTCCTTCACTAGACAGGGTTTACGTGGGCCGGAGGCGGCTTGATGGAGGATGAGACTACAGAGCCATAGAAGTGTGATGGTGGTTTCGCCGTGGTGATGACGCCGGTGATGTGGTGGTGGCGGAGGCCTCTGGATTGCTGCGAGGAGGGTTGCAGTGGGAGTCGGATAAATTTATAATGGTAATAGCTCTACATATTAGAGGAGGGTGAAGTAGAGGAGGGAAGTTAAATTAGAAGAGGGAAAACAAAATTTTGGTAACACATATATTTTTATCATCACGGTTTGCTACCGTTACAAAAAAATTAATTAGATAAAATTATGAAAAAAAATTTTAGTAACGGTTATGTAATAATTGTCACGGTAATTACCATTAGTAACTTGTAACGGTATTAACTGTTACGAATTGAAAAAATAAAATGTTACAAATTGACAGTTTTGGTGTAGTGTATTCCACCAGAAGAAGGAATTGGATGATAAACATGCAGCTGATATCGCCTCTGAGGACAAGGAAGTGATGCGTCATAAAGCTGAACGTCGGGTCTTGGCGACTGTCGAGACCATAGTCGAGGCTTTGAAGCGTCGTATTGACGAGCTGTCTTCTGACCCTTAGTTTTTTTTTGTTCTTCCTTTTTTGTTTGAGATGTAGTTGTCTCTTTTTGCAAATATAGTCCTTTTTTCTCCTTTTGATGAAAAAATAAATAAAGAACTATTGTTTGGCTCATTTGTCATGAACTTATGGTTTTTGTGGACTTAGCATCTTCGACGCACCTTGGTTTTAGGTACAGATGATAAGTTGAGAGAAGGAACCATCATGTTTACTCAGAGGTGATGTGAACGTGGTAAACATGGGGTTGGTGATAGAGTTTTCTTACTCAGAGGTGATATAGACGTGGTAAGAATAGGCTCTGTGGGGATGCATAGAACAACTCAGAGGTGTTATAAACATGGATGTTCTATAGGCAAGGTATAACACATAGGGGTTGTTTGAATGGGGTGTTTACTCAGAGGTATTTGTGGACATGGTAAATACTGATTTTAGCTTCATCTTATTGAGAATGAAGATTAAGCTTTATGGGGATATAGAAAAACAACTCAGAGGTGATGTGGACATAGATGTTTTCTACTGGGGATTGATAAGAGAATGTCTTGGAACAGCTGGCTTCCAGAGACATATCATGATAAGGGGTATGAATTTAATGGTAAAATTCATAGATTTTTCTTACGGGGGGATGGAAGTACATGTTGAGGAGCATCAAGCATAATACTTCTTTAGGAACCTGTCGTTGATTGGCAACATGAACAAGTCTTCGTTAGGTTTAGCGAGTTGATAGGCACCATTAGAGTAGACTGTCTCAAAGATGAAAGGGCCTTTCCACTTGGGTTCGAACTTCTTTGGTGTCTTGTGGGTTATCACCATCGGCCTTCTGACTCACAGGACGAGGTCCCCCACCTGGAAAGTCCTTTATTTGACCTTCTTATTAAAAGCCTGTGAAATACGAGCCTGATAGTGCTCGATGTGTTGTTGAGCCAAGAGGCATTTCTCATCCAGCGCCTCCAACTCTTGCAGCCGACGATATTGATTGTCTTCCTCTGTCAGCTGGTTTATAATGACCACTCGTAGTGAGGGGATTTGGATTTCAAGAGGCAGTACTGCTTCGCTCCTGTATACCAGGGAGAACGGTGTGTTCCCCGTTGGAATTCGGGTGGTAGGCCCAAAGACATTCGCCTAGCTTCTCATCCCAGTCACATTTATTGGATGACATGACTTTCTTGAGAAGTTTGACGATTGTTTTCTTGAAAGCTATAGCCAACCCATTTGCTGCCGGATTGTAAGTGGTTAATGCCACGTTCTTGATGTGATTCTTGTCACAGAACCTGTTGAACGCCTGGCTTATGAATTGCGGACCGTGTCGTAGATGATCCTCCGGGGTACCCTAAAACGATAGGTGATGTGATGTTTGATGAAACTGATCACATTCGAGCTTTTCACCTCCAATAGAGGTATAACCTCCAACCACTTAGATAAGTAGTCGGTGATTGCTAAAATGAAACGATGCCCTCTGGACGATGGAGGGGTAATTGGTCCAACTATATCCATATCCCAGGCATCAAATGGCTAGGAGGTGACCGTTGGGTGTAGAAACTCCGAGGGTCGATGGATGAAGTCGGCGTGCAGCTGGCAGACACAATACTTTTTAGCGTACTCAATAGCATCCGCCATCATGGTAGGCTAGTAATAGGCCATACATCATAGTCAGTCCTGTAACTTATGACCGGGTTGATGCACTCCATACGTACCGTCATGAGCCTGTCGAAGAGCGTTTGCTGTATCCTCATTTAACAAGCATCGGAGGAGAAGCTCGTCATAAGAATGACAATACGGCATTTTGGTAGCTGTTTTATAGTAGAATCGGAGGGATTGACAGACACAGCTTCCTTCGGGTCATTTAGGAGGACCCCGTAGACTACAAAATCTATAAATGGAAACCGCCAGTCTCTGATGTTGACGCTGGTGTCTGTAGGCATGGCATGGTTTAGACACATGCATAGGTTTTTTTGGGACGCACCATATCCTGACTAATCACCATAATGAAGTACCCGAGAGGTGCTGCCAATGAGGCAGCATGGCCAGCCAGAGCATCCGCCTCCTGATTTTTACTACCAAAATACAGTAAATTAGCTACGGCACATTAGCGACGGAAAATTTCCGTCGGCATTAGCGACGGATTTATGGCAAATAATCGACGGCATACCGACGACAAGCCGATACAATTTTAATTTTATTTTAAGGGAGAGAAAAGGTCGCTCATCCATCGCTAGGGCATCGGAGATATAGCGACGGATAAGTATCCGTCACCATGCAGTCGATTATTTGGCGGGAATTGTTGAGAGAAATGGCGGAACAATTCTTCGACTACGTAGCGACGGATGTTCCGTCGGCAAGTATCAAAAAGAGCGACGGCCTAGCGACGGGTTTTATCCGTCGCTAGTCCGTCGTTAAATAAAGGGCCCAGACTTAAATTGAAACGACGGGGGGAACTTTTCATTCCCTCCAAATTTCATTCTCTCCTATCTCTCTCTCTCTCCCGCGGCGGTCGGCGACCTCACTCTCCTCTCTCTCTCTCTCCCGCGGCGGTGATCGACGACCTCTCCTCTCTCTCTTCCAAAGGTAATCTCTCTCTCTCGGTGGTCGTGGGTGTCGTGGGCTGCCAGGGGTGTCGTGGGCTACGGGGGCGGCGGAGACTGCGGGGGTGGCGCACGCGGGGCTGCGGCGGGCGCACGCGGGGCTGCGGCGGGCGGCGGGGGGCAGCGCGCTCCGGGGCAGCGGGGGACGGCGGAGGTGGAGCACGTGGGGCACCACGGGGCTGGAGGGGCGGCGGGGGGTGTGAGGTACGTCGGGGGGTGGGAGGGGTGCTGGCGCGCGCGGGGCTGCGGGAGGCGGCGGGGGGCAGCGGAGGGCGGCGGGGGTGGCACGCGCGGGGCAGCGCGGGGTACAAATACAATGAGTAGTATCGGTGATATGAAAAACCCTAGTTTAAGAAATAGGATATCGGCGATATCGGTAGTATCGGCAGTTTCGGATCGCAGTATCGAATTTTTTGGTATTGGAAAACAAATAATTATCGGTAGTATCAGATTCTTTTAGATGCTTTTACAACCTTATTATGCTTTCAACCTAGGTTCACAATATCGGTAACATAATACCTTACCCTAATAAGGTAACCCAATACCTTACCCTAATAAGGTAAACCCAATACCTTAGGCTACAATAGGGCAAACCACTTTACCTTAATGGTGAAGGTAAAACCCAATATCCTAAGCTACCAACATTAGAATCCTAAGATACAAACATACCACTCTAATATCTAACTTCTAACCATCTATCTAACTATCAATATAAATTCTAACATCTATCTATATACTAATTCTAACATCTACTAGCTAACTCACATCTCTAACTAACCAACATATTCTAATATACTACTTGGTATCTCAAGTTACCAAGTATCTTAACTCTAATATATGAATATCTAACTTAATCTCTAAAACTAAGATACTATACATATCCAATATATATCTATCTAAACTCTAAGCTATCATATCAAAACACACACTCTAATACACTACCATCTAACATATAAGCTATCTAACTTATATCTACTAACCTCATTCTAGACACTAACTTATTACTAACCATCTAACCGACTATCTTATACTTCTAGTATCCTTATCCCAATATACTAACTAGTAGTAGGATACCAACATATATTTTCTAAATAACTCTAACATATGTCATATCTAACTAACAAAGACCCCCAATGTCAGCATCGGTCAATATTTGGTATCGGTCAGTATCGGATCGAAACATGCCAAACCGTATCGGTACCGGCCGTATCGGATCGGTATCGGCCGATACTTTAAAGAAAATGCAATATGACAAACCCTAGTTTAAGAAATAGGATGAGAAAGTCTATTGCTTTATATATATATATATATATATATATATATATATATATATATATATTTTATATATATATATATATATATATATATATATATATATATATATATATATATATATCAAGGTTCAAAGTATCGGTATCGGAATCGGTATCGGACTTTTCCTATGAGTATTGGTATCGGCGATATCGGTAGTATCGGACTATCGGTATCGAACTATCGGTATCGATATCGAACTATCGGACTATCGGACTATCGGTATCGGTATCGAACTATCGGTATCGCACTATCGGTATCGGTATCGCACTATCGGTATCGGACTATCGGTATCGGATACAATGGATACCAAGAGGACCAGATCGAAAAGTCCCAATACTTGGGACAACACTCGGATACAATGGATGTTGAAGATATTGTTGAGGAAAATAGAGGAGAGGAAGAGGTTGATACACAAGACTTAGCTGTCAACCAGGAGAGAAAGAGGCGTTTTGTCCCAAATATTGAGGCAGAAGAAGAAGAAGACGACGAAGAAGAAGAAGAAGAATTTGATGGGAATGAGGATACAGATGAAATCGACGATGAAGATAAGGATGAGGATGAGGATGAGGAGGAGGATGATGATGAAGACGAGGCCGAGGATGAGAACGAAGACGATGATTAGGTTAAATATTATTGTATATTAAAAACACTTCCAATTACGTGAATTAAGTTTGACCTCATAAAAGCAATAACGTGAATTCATATTTTTTTCATTCGATTATTTACTTATTGCAGATGGCACTCCTAGTCTTTTTCGTCGCGGCGGCACTCGTCTCCCTACTGGTGGTATGTATATTTATTTTAGAATTTTATATTCATTTACACTTTTATATTGTTAATTATGTTTATGTGTTCTATTTACAGGTTATGATGGCTGGCCGTGGTCGTGGTGGTGGTGGTGGTGGTGGTGGTCGTGGTCGCATTCAATCTTCCCAGGATGTGACCCCATCCAGCGACTCCGACCCGGAGAGTACCTCGGGCATAGACGTATCCCGCCGTCGATCAACCCTTCATCGAGGCATGAGTCCGGATCTGCTAGCGGATCCGTTCTGCTATCGGACCCACCAGCAGCGGATCCACCAGTGGATCCCCCAGTTACTGCATAGTGGGCCCCGGAGTACCCCCATACTCGGTTCTATCCGGTTACTGGGGAGTACATGTGCGGACCCGCGGATCCTCCGACGGCACCAGAGAGGCCGAGAGGCGAGTTCCGACGAGAGCTATAGCCCGCGAGGACCTCGTAAGTAAATTTAAGATAATTTATTAAATTTCTTTTATTTATTCAAGTTAATAATCCAGTCGTTTCTTCTTTGTAGGTTTTTTCCGTTTAATGTTGCCAGGACTCTTGGAGAAATTATCAGGGCTAACTTCCATGGTCCCTACCTCAACTTTTCATCAGTGCCCCCAAACTTGAAGTACGTCTGGCTCGACGAGTTGAGGGTATATATCTATATCTTCTGATTAATTATTAGTTACTCTTTAATCAACCATTTTTTAAATTACGTGATAATTGAATTTCTATGTTAGACGACGTACTGGTGGGCCCCCCATCGCGAGGACGCGATCCGCAGGACCTACAGAAGTGCTGCCTCGAAGAAGATACGAGATATGATTCATGACCTGAAAATGGGGCATACGAGGCCGAATTAGATCCGGCAGGAGTATTATGAGGACCTCTTAGGTATGATGGATACTCCTGCGTACAAGGAGAAATCGGAGAAGGCGAAGGCGAACCGACAGGCCGCGGGGCTTCATACGGGGGGATCAAGGCCCCACGCAGCGACGCTTGTAGATCTGGTGAGATACCATAAATTCATTTCACTATCGAATTAGGTATTATTAATATACAGAGTTAATCAAGTTCTACAAAAATTTCGTATACAGGCCCAACGGGCGGTGAAGGAGGGAAGGACGCCAGAATCGATCACCATGCACGACGTGTTCCAGCATACGCACAAAAGACGGAAGGACGGGAGCTTCGTCGACGAGAGGTCCAAGTAGACTGATGTAAGTACTTATGTTTATGAGATTTACATTAGAATTAAAAGTATTCGGACTATAACTTAGGTAAACTTAGGATTCACACTTAACTTAGTGAAACAAAGGATTTAGATTACAACTTAGGTAAATCTTATAATATAAACACATTCATTTGATAGGCTGCGTATCGTGAGGCCCTTAGTCGGGCTCAGTTAACTGACACCGAGGATGTCGGTGAAACGACGCCCGCCCGGACGCCCTCTTCTTTGGCCGCTCGTAACGACTTATTCGTAGATACCGTCGACGGCTTTAAGAAAGGGCTCCTGTACGGAGTCGGCTCCCTAGGGCCGTTGCACATGGCGACACAGAGATTTCCACCGATACCGTCTCCTCCCGTGGCCCCGGTAGACGATGATGTTAGGTCGCAGCTTACGCAGCTGCACGAGGCGGTGTCGTCCTTGCGGGAGCAATTTGCTACGTACTTTTCGCCTCCGTCTGCGACTGCCGGTCCGTCTGCGGCTGCCGGTCCGTCTGCTGCTGGTGTCGGTCCGTCTTCTACTGGTGCCGGTCCGTCGACTGCTGGTGTCGCTCCTTCTTCCGTGGGTCATCTTTCTTTCAACCCTGCTGCCCCTCTGGTACCGCCTTCGACTGTGAAGGCACTCCTGGATCTCATGTCGCCAGAGCAGCTACGCCGACTTCCGAGCAGTGTCTACGACGACTTGCCACCGTACCTAGTGGAGGAGTATATTCGTCGGTCGCAGCAGGGATTACCACCATCGGGCAATCGAACTTCTCCTCCTCCTTAAAATATTATAATTAAGAAAATTTGGAATATTTGTGAAAATTTTGGATTATTTGTGCTATGATCGGATTATAACGACAGATATTAGGTTACTCTTCAGGATAATTGATGTCTATTTTATATTAATTTGGTTTGGTCTACGTAATTCTTGGATAATTGGTGTGTATTAAATTCGTATGTACATATTTGGTCTATGTGATTCTTGGATAATTGGTGTGCATTATATATTTGGTCTATGTGATTGTTGGATAATTGGTGTGCATTATATATTGGTTTGGTTTATGCATATTTTTGTGAACAGGGAAAGTGCTGCAATTTTTTTCTCAAAAAATCTCAGTTAGCGACGGACTAGTGACCGGTTAGCGACGGATAATTCCAGTTTCCGACTAATTTTCGATCGAATTTCCGTCGCTAACTGGAGATTTGAAACTGTTTCCAGGTAGCGACGGGTGGTCGACGGAATATCCGTCGGCAAGGTTCTGGTGGTATATAATTCGACGGAATAGCGACGGAAAATCCGTCGCCAAGGCGACGGATAATCAGCCACTAATCAGTCGCTCTCTCGACGGCATAGCGACAGAAAATCCGTCGACAAGGTTCTGGAAATGCTTGATATTTCCAGGACCATGGCGACGGATAATCAGCCACTAATCAGTCGCTCTGTCGACGGCGTGGCAACGATTTATCCGTCGCCAAGGTTCTGGAAATGTCAAGCATTTCCAGAACATGGTCGACGGATAATCCGTTAGTATTCCATCGCTAATCCGTCCTTTGTTGGCGACGGCGATCGACGGACTAGCGACGGAACGATACCCTCTGATACACTGTTACGACTGTTTACCGACGGACTATCCGTCGCTAGCGTCTACACAGTAAGTATTTAATACTTGAAATGTACGAAAGCCCGTCGGAAAGTCGTCGCTAATGCATCGTATTGTGAAGACGAAAAGCCGTCGCTATTCCATCGCTCTTCGACTACTTAGCGACGGATCATTATTAGCGACGAGCTGATTGCCGACGGATTATTTTGACCAAGATCCGTCAGTGATCGGTCGCTAATACTGATTGCCGACGGATGGGCGACGGATGTGGCCGTCGCTAAATGGACATATTTTGGTAGTGTTTGTAGCTGAGGTACATGTTCTATGAAGAACTCAGTGAAGGTTGAGATAATGTCCAAGGCTGCTTTATGATAAGGGATCAGGTCCTCGTGGCAGACCTCATATTGTCCTCGAACCTAGTTGACGATCAGTTTTGAATCTCCATAGGACTCGAGGCATTCTACCCCTAGCTATATTGCTAACTGGAGTCCCATAATGAGGGCATTGTACTCCGCCACATTCTTAGAGCACGGTTCTGGGAAGGAATAAGCACGCTGGATGACTAGCTTGTCTGGAGACATCAAGACTACCCCCACTCCTGCGATGATTTGACCATTGGGGCCTGTTCTTGGGGTGCCATCGAAGAGCATCCGCCAGATGGAGTTCCCTTCGGCAATGTTGGATTCTAGTACTTCATTTGGAATATCTTTATAGAGTTTGGATGACTCTGAAATTGGATGCGCAGCTAAGAAATCAGCCAATGCTTGGCAGCTGACAACTTTTTGTGGGACAAATACCATATCGTATGGTATTAATAGTATTGCCCACATAGCTAATCGAAAGTTTAGTGCTCCCGGCTTTGTCATGAGGACCGTGAGTGGATTGACTCGAAAGATGACATGGATTGTCTGACCCAATTCGTAATGGCGGGTCTTCTGAATGGCTAATACTAGAGCGAGTCATTCTTTTTCGACGAGATTGTATTGGTGTTCGGCCCCGATCATTATCCTGCTTAGGTAGTAGATAACTTGCTCATAGCCTGCATTATTGTTCTGAGCCAGTAGAGCACCGAGAGAGTGATCCATTATGCGGACGTAGAGCAAGAAGGGTTGGCCTGCAACCGGTGCAACCAGGACTTGGGGATTTGTGAGATAGGCCTTGATGTCGTCAAATGCCTTCTGACACTCCTCCATCCAGAAGTAGGAGACTTCCTTCTTCGTAAGCTTGGTAAAGGGTTGGCATTGTCTGGAAAGATTTGCTATAACCTTCAGATATACGTAAGACGTCCATGTAGGCCTCGAAGCTCTCAGGTTCTTTGAAGTGTTCATGTCAAGGATGGCTTTGGTCTTCTCGGGATCAACGTGGATACCCTTTTGCAGTGAAGATGAAACCCAAGAATTTGTCGCTGGAAACTCCAAGGAAGGATTTGGCTAGATTCATCTTTAGTTGATGTGCTCGCAAGAGATCAAAGACTATCCTCAGATATTGCAGGTGATCACCTCGTAGATGACTTTTGACAGAGATGTCGTCAACATAACATTCGACTGTCTTGAGAAGATGCTTGTGGAAGATGGTGTTCATAGCTCGCTGATATGTCGTCCTGCATTCTTCAAGCCAAAGGGCATTACTGTGTAGCAATAAACCTCCTTTGGAGTCCTGAACGACGTGTGCTTCTCGTCCTCTGAAAATATATTAATCTGGTTATAGCCCGAATATCCGTCCATAAAGGACATGCGTTCAAAGCCACAGGTGTTGTCGATCATTACATTGGTGATCGAAAGTGGGAACTCGTCTTTCAGGAAGGTGGAGTTGAGGTCCCAAAAATTGATGCAGACTTGGATCTTCTCGTTCTTTTTGGTAACAGGAACGATGTTGACCACCCATTCTGGGTATTGCTTCTCGTGAACAAACCCACCTTCTATGAGTTAATCCACTTCTTTATTGATGGCCTCCATGATGTAGGGCGGAAGCGTCGTTGTTGCTGCTTAAAAGGCTTAGCGTTAGGTAAGATGTTAAGCTTGTGCATTGTGACTTATAGATCTAAGCCTGACATATCTTCATAGCTCCAAGCGAAGACGTCGATGTATTCTTTGACAAGTTGAACTTAAGATTCGTGATCTTTTCCTGCAAGCTTTTGCTGATGAATATGGGTTTGGACGAAGATTCATCCCCCAGGTCGATCTGCTTGACTTCATCTTCGGTAGGAGTTCTCGTAGCTCGAAGTGAGACTCCCATTATGCACCTAAGCGTTGAGCCCAGGGTTCTTCCTCGAAGAACTCTACTATCTGATCATCATCTTCTTCTTCTGGAGGGTGTACAGATGCCATGTTGACTGACAACACCTTCTTAGAAATCGGACCGATACTGGTGTCGGAATCCCAAGTCGAAGTTTCAGATGAGTGAGATTGTGTAGCCTCCTCCGCTTCTGAACTCTCTGGGGTTGTTGGCGGCATGACATAGCCTACCCCCCGTCGAGTGCGATGGGAATAGTCTTGTGGCTTCCCTTTTGAAACCGGGAGTCGTAAAGGAAGATGTCGGCCTTTGCCATAGTTTAGACCCTGGCCACTTTTCAAGTCATAAACCATATTTTGGATTTGGTACTTTGCTCGATCGGTGTACCGATATACTTGCATTCTATCGATATCTGATTCTAGTTTGACTGGCGGGAGGTCCTAATGACGCTTGACTTTGCCAAAGATGATAGATTTATCGTCCTGGTTTCGGGGCAGAACTATATAATAGACTCCTCGGTACGGAACGAATTAATTTACATGATTAACAGTTGTTATTTGTGTTTGCAACGACTGTAAGGCATTATCTAGAGTATACATGGCATGCAATGTGGAAGACTAGAATAATTCAAGGACATCCTTTTATTGATAAAATACAGGATCTCGTCCCGGGGAATTACATCATCAAGAGATGGGGCGTCAACACTGGCAAATATATATTCTCCCAACTCCTTTTCGGTGAGAACCAGAGTAGCCTTGGGAGGTTTTGGGACTTTCAGTCGAATTTTTGCCACCAGAGGGGCTGATGTCACGACCCACACCCAGTGTAAGGGTACAAGTGCGTAACAACGCCCAGCCTACATCGCAGAATCGGCGGTAGAACGCTGTACTAGGTCACTCTCTAGCAACTCACACAAATATATAATATACCTGTCATAATCTCAACTCCGAACGGAGGACAAGTATAGATATAGTAAAACTCAATCACAGTCTAAGCACGATAAGATAACACAGAAGTCAATAACTAAAAGATTAAACAACAACAAAATATAAACTACTAAATAATAATATCTCCAACAAATCTCAAACAAGTCAATATCTCAAGTTATTACAATTCAAGTTCTAAACATGAAAACTAAACCAAGTCTACTAACTAGTCTCACAATCACTCCTGAGAGTCGGGGCCCAAAGTAGCTAAGCCATCTCCTGGTCCATAGTAAGTAGGGAAAGTGTCCTCGGGGCAAACATCTATAATATTTTGTTAACGATCCAGTCAGGAAATGAACGAGCACATCCCATCTAGAAATCTCAAGTAAATGATAAAGACTATAAAACAGTTATAGACAGTTATATTGATGAACGTGGTAAGTTTAGACAGGTAGTAAAGTAGAACAACAGTTTAAACAAGTCAGAAGAGCATGGCAATGGAGACTGTAAAAGTAAAACTAACTGAACTCGAAAAGAGGTGATATAAATCCAGATAATATAGCATAGACAAGTGTGATCCAGTGTGAGTCCTAAACATGATACTGACCATTGTGTTTTGAAATACCGAGATCGAATGTAAACGATAGGGGGTAAATACAGCTCATTGTACACTTGACAAGTGTACAACTGTTGTCATTCCAGATTAGACCAGATTGGGGTGATTCCAGTATTTTTGGGACTGTTTACATGTCTACTCGAATATTTCCCCGCCCAACAAGTACAAGTAAATCCAAAAAATGATACAAAAATAAAGTACAAGTCCAACCAGAA